>JAJPUD010014418.1:0-40724 GCA_023553655.1 Myrmecobius fasciatus | reverse complement strand
TGAGTAAGGAGTATTGCCTACAATGTCAAACAAGGTTACTGTGTTAATTGGTTCTAATTGTTTTTGTTTCTTTATTTCAAGGGCCTAATTGGGAACAAGGGATTGAAAGGCATTGGGAAAAAAAGGAAGGAAGAAAGATGGGGAGGAAAAAAGATATGAAGGATTGTAGAGTGGGAAAGGAAGGAAGAAACATGGGAAGGAAAAAAAGAAGGAGAGAAGGTAGGGAGGAAGGGAGAGAGACAGAAAGGGAGGAAGGAGGGATGGAAAAGAGGAAGGGAGGAAAGCTAAGGCACAAGGTTCAGCAGGGGAGCAGGAGCCAAAGGAGAGGAGTTGAGGTGTTAACCAGAATAACCAGCAAAGTCAAAATCCTTGAGAAGCAATGAAATTAAAGCCTGTCTGAAGGCCACAGGAAAGGAAGCAGCAGCTGCTGCCAGGCCTGAATTTTAAGCCCTGGGATGCACAAAGCCCACTTTTAGTCAGCTGGCTGCTGGCCTCAGAGAGATTTCAGATCATCATATAAAAATACCTCCAAGCACTTCCACCTGGTAGCTGGCACAGACAGTGTGGGACTGGTCTCCACAGTTGCTGGCGCCAAGGGTGGGGGTAGGAGCAAGAGAAGCACACAGTGTAGTGGGGAGGCCTTTCTTATGAGAGATGGACCCTCTCATGAGATCCTCCTTTTTTCCCCCCTCTCTTCTCTTAACCCTGGGCCAAAGTCCAAAATTGGACACAGAAACCTCTCAGAAAACAAGTGAATAAGTTAGGCTTGTTAGTTCCCAGCTGTGCCCGGTATCCTGCTCTCTGCCACGGTGAGCACCTGCTGCCCAAGGCCTGGATGAGGCCATGTGTTCAACTGCAAACTGGACCTGGGCTAGCTTCTAAGGAAGCTGAAGCTCTGAAGGATGACCATTGCCCTGGGAGTCTCTTGGGAAGAGAATCCTGGGACCTCAGCAACTCCAGCTCATTTTCCAATCATGCTCAAATCCCTCCTGACCATAAGCCACAAATGACCTTTACCTGCAAGCTGGCTCTGCCAGGCCTGAATTTTAAGCCCTGGGATGCACAAAGCCCACTTTTAGTCAGCTGACTGCTGGCTTCAGAGAGATTTCAGATCATCATATAAAAATACTACTTATTTATATTAGTATACATAGTAATATATTTATTAGAATAAGTATAGTGAAAGATCTTGAGGGGAATAATACAATAGCCTCCTAAATTAGCCCCTGTATCCCTTCTACCATCTTTCATCCAGAGGTCAGAATAATCTTTAATATATAGTCTGAATTTACTGCTTAAAAATCTTTAGTACAAAATGCAAACCCTTTTCTAAGGCTTCAAGTCCTTCTAGGCTCTTGCTTCAATCTACCTTCCCAGCTTTATTTCATAATTACTTCCTTCTCTGCACACTATAATCTGGTCAAAGGGACTACCCATGTTTCTGCTCTTGCCCTCCTTCTCTCTTCCCTCCATCCCCCATCTCTAGAACAGCCTCCTTTTACACCTTTGGCTGTTGAAAGCCTTCAAGACTCTGTGGAGGCGCCAATTCCTCCACAAAGTGGATACCTTCTCCTCCTTTGACTCCAGAGACACCCTTCTCATATTTCCTACCTCTCTAACCAAGCCTGAATAGCTCTTTGTCTTCTTCTTCATGGATGTTCCCCAAGGATCTGTCCTTGGCTCTCTGCTCTTCTCTCTCCTATCTCCCTTAACAATCCCTCAATCTCATGATTTTGACTCCTACTCCTCTGCAGATGAATTCCAAAGCTCTATCTCTAATCTTAACCTACCTTCTACGATCCAGGCTTATAAATCCAACTGCACGTAGGACATCCAACTAGATGGGTCACTGGTATCTCAAACACAGCATGACCAAAACTGGGTTAATTATTTTCGCTCTGAAACCTAGGCTTCTTTCTGGTATCATTATTTCTGCCTCTGGCACCACATTTCACACAGTCTTTCATGCATTAAACTATGGAATTATCTTTTACTCTTTCCTCTTTCTCACTTCTGAAGTCTAATCATTTGCCAAACCTTGTGCTTTCCACCTCCGAAAAATCTCTGGCATTTGTACTGAAGGCATGCTGGTAAATGTTTAACAACTGTCTCTCAAACAACAACAATAATTTATATGCAAAGATGGCTTTTTTAAAATTTAAATTACCTCAATGTTTTCTTCATCCCTTTATTAAATCTAAACAATGAACAAAACAATGAATCAAGCTCTGATTTGTAACATTTTCTCATTTCTGAGTTGTAAATTCTCACAATGAAAATATAACAATTAGCTTTCAAGTGCCGGATCTAGCTGACTCTAGAAGAATGGTTGCTCCCTCCTTTCTATTCTCACTACTACTACACTAGTAATAGGATCTTCATCACCATCCTCCCAAACCATTACAAGTAGCTTCCTCTCTCTGTCTTCCAATCCATCCTCCTTCTAGCTCCAAGCTTCTTAAGCTGTGAGTCACAACCCCATGTTGGGGTTCCTAATTGAATGTGGAGGTTGCAAAATTATGATTTATTGTATACCTATTTTATATATCTATACACCTGGGAGGTCACATAAAAATGAAAAAAGAGTTGAGAGTAGAAAAAGTTTAAGAACCCTGTTTCTAGCTGACATTCTTCTCCAATACCCAGTCCATCTTTCTGGGTATTTCAGTGGTTCCAGTTAAAATTCAAACTCCTTTGTCTATCACTCAAAGCTCTCCATAATATAGTGCTGCTCTTCACTTCTAGCCTTATCTCAAATTACCCCTACCATGCACTCTCTATTCCAGCAAACATAAGTTAGTCTCTGCCCCCTAAACATACCAAGTATCCACCTCTCTATATTTTTATTCTATTGTTTCATATATCTATATTTCCTCACTTAGCACAGTTCCTGGCACACAGTAGGTATTTAATAAATACTTATTGATTTGACTTGCCTCTCTTTTCTCTTTCCTATCCATTGATTAAAAATTACAGAATCACAGTTTCTCAGAATTGGGAGGAGGCCTTAGAGGGCATTAATCCATCCCTGAAGTATTTCCTCTACACCTTGTACCTCAATAATGGTCATCCATCCACACTTCAAAGACTGCCAATCACCAGGAAGGTAATACCTTCTGTGGTTAGTTTTGCCATGACTAATTATTAGGAAGATTGCTCTTATATTGAGCCTATTACTACTAAGCACCAGCTGCTCCATGAAGCCTTTCCTAATCTTCAAGTTTGGCAAAGAAATTAGAAAAGAATTTCTCCCCTCATTTTACAGATCTCCAAGTGACAGAGCAAGGATTCAGAGCTGTTCTTCTGGCTTCCAATTCAGTGCTTCCCCCCCCCCCCCCATATAATGAAACTTCCTTCTCAGATGTCATATAACACTTTGTCTTGCACCTCTCTAATGCCTTTATCAAGTAATGTTGTATGTGATAGTTTAAAGAGTGAGTAGAGAGGAGGGGGGAAAATTGATTTTCCTCTCCCCCCAGAGAGTGATTAGATGTCCAGACAATCAACTAAATCATAGACCTGAGATTAAATGTGAAAAGGCCTCAGAACTGAAATGACAATGAACAAAAATTGTATCTGAATAGGCTGAGGAAACTAGGCCACATGCCAGGGAATGTCTCTAAATTATCAAGTAAAATGAGGAGCTAATTTCCAGAAATTAGAGCATGTGGTATCTAAGCTGAAAACCCCTAATAAGGAACTGCTTTGCCTCTTCCCCCTACCTCCTTTGGTTTGATAATAATCTTGTGAGTTCCTAAAGATCCAGAAGATTTTGGATTTCCCATATCCCCTAACATAATAATAATAGTGTCCTAACAGAATTCCCAGATAGATAGTGGCAGTGTCTTCATCAGGAGCCAGAGGCAGATGGACACAAATTCCCCATGGAACGTGGGACCTCCTTGAGCACCTCCAGGAAATGAGATTGAAAAGGAATTCCAGCAACTAAGAACTATGGATTACCTCTTAGCCAAATGTACTCCGTAAGTTTAAGTCCACTTTTGCCTGAGATTCTGTATGTACTTGTATGTGAGTGTAGGACAAACTTTTGGGGAAGTTTTATGCCCTTTGTAAAATCTTGTAGCTCTTCAGTCTGTGTTTTGTATATGTCTGCATATCTTGTTTTCCCAGTTAGAATATAAGATCCTTGCAGACAAGTATTTTGCATTAATAGGCCCAGTGCTTCTAATAGGGAAAGAAAAGGCAAATGTCCCTGCCCCTGCCTAGAAAAATCTTGGAGAGAGTTAAGAAAGACAAGCCCAGGATCTAAGTATGATTTGTTCTATTTTGATAGTTTTAAGAGAAGAAAGAAAATAGAAACAAAAAAGGAAAGAAATGAAGCAGATTTCTAAAAATTTCTATTTCTAAAAATTGGGGCACATGAGAAAAAGAGTTTACAAGAATGGAGGATGGGATAGAAGGGAGAATCACTTGGATTTCATGCTTATTCAATCTATAAAAGAAGAATTGCACACACACACACACACACTCACACACACACAGAATTTGGCCTAAAAATACATTGAGGTCACCAGACAAACAGACGAAGACAGGGAGGAGAAAGAATATAGTTTAAGATGGAAGGAAGATAAAGTCAAGGAGAAAATAGACAGACAAAACAAACTTCAACTTTAGAAGTTAGCTTAATAGTAATCAAGTCTAGGTGAAATGAAGGGATGATGGAGAGTGAAAGAAGGAATTATGAAGCCCCTATAGAAGCAGACTTCAATTATAGATTATTAGCATTTGTCATAGGAAAAAAAAAGAAAGAAATCCAAAATTCTCCATCAATAGTCAAAAGGGAGAAGGAGGGATAAAAAGAGGGAAAAGTCTAAGGTGATATGATAAAGGGAAATATACAATTAACAATTGTAGTTGATTGGATAAATGGAATGTATTCACCTATAAAATAGAAGAGGGTAGCAAAATGGATTAGCAAGTAGAAGCCAATAATGTTTACTAGAAACACAACTGAAAAAAGTCTATACACAGTCACACTGAAGAGCTGAAACAAAACTTGTCATACCTTGAAGCAAGCTCAAAAATAGCAATCATGAATCTATCTTGAAGCCACTATAGATAATGAAATAATGTCAATATTTAAAATATTTGCCCTAAATAGCATAGCATCTAATTATTTAAAGGAAACATTACTGAAATCACATGGGAAAATGGACAGCAAGAAAACCCACATTGAATTAATGAGTAAAAATGTCAGTTGTACTAAAAAAAAAATTAAGAAAATAAATTATTGACTAGTCTGAGGAAAAATTGAAAATCAAATTTCCATTAGGAAAAAAATTGAAAAAGAGAATTCACAACAAAAAATGGCAACAATCAATATTAAGGGGATGAGAAGCAGGATTGTGGGAGGACAGCACACCAATACATTGTTGGTGAAGCTGAACAATTTTAGAAATCAATTCAAAACTATGTACTTAAAAGTAACTAAAATACCCATATATTCTGAATCAGAGATCCTATTACTATATATACCAAGGAATCCATCAATAAGATAAAAATTTCTATATAATCAAAGATATTTATAACAGCACTTTTTGGGATAGCTAAGAATTGGAAACAAAACAGATGCCTATGAATTGGAGAATGGCTAAAAAATTGTGATATGTCAATATAAGGAAAATTCTGTACCTCAAGAAATCATATATACATACATACATATGATGAATACAGAGATGCATGGAAAAATATGTGAACTGATTCAGAGTAAAGTAAGAAAAGCCAAGAAAACAATAAATACAGTACTACAACAATATAAATGGAAAGAACATTGACATATGAAAAAAAAATAAAAACTAAATACAACAAAATTATAAAGATCAGACAAGATTCAAATGGAGAGACATAAGAAGACATTCCCAACCTATTCTTCATGGAAATAGGAGAATCACAGGTAGTACACATTGCACATGTTTTTGAACTTTTTCAATGTATTGACCAGCTATGTTGAATTTTTTCTTCTCCAAAAATGTCATATATAGATGAGCATTTGTCATATGTAGATTAGCAATCTAGGAAGGATAGAAGGATGGATACATGGGATATTGTAATAATATGAGAAACAGAAAATATAAATTAAAAACTTAATTTTTTAAAAATAAAGGGAAACACTATCACCATTACTATTCAATATTGTATTAGAAATGCTAGCCTTGGCAATAAGACAAGAAAAAGAGATTAAAGGAATTAGAGTAGGTCATGAGGAAACCAAATTATCACTTTTTGCAGATGATATGATGGTCTACTTAGAGAACCCTAGAGAATCAACTAAAAAACTATTAGAATTAATCCACAACTTTAGCAAAGTTGCAGGATACAAAATAAATCCACATAAATCATCAGCATTTTTAGACATCACCAACAAAATGCAACAGCAAGAGATACAAAGAGAAATTCCATCCAAAATAACTATTGATAGTATAAAATATTTGGGAATATATCTGCCAAGGGAAAGTCAGGATCTATATGAGCAAAACTACAAAACACTCTCCACACAAATAAAGTCAGATCTAAACAATTGGAAAAACATCAAGTGCTCTTGGATAGGTCGAGCGAATATAATAAAGATGGCAATACTACCTAAACTAATCTATTTAGTGCTATACCAATCAAACTCCCAAGAGATTATTTAACTGACCTAGAAAAAATAACAACAAAATTCATCTGGAAAAACAAAAGGTCAAGAATTTCAAGGGAATTAATGAAAAAAAAATACAAATGAGGGTGGCCTAGCTGTACCAGATCTAAAACTATATTATAAAGCAGTGCTCACCAAAACCATTTGGTACTGGCTAAGAAATAGAGTAGTGGATCAGTGGAATAGGTTAGGTTCACAGGACAAAATACTCAATGACAATAGTAATCTAGTGTTTGATAAACCCAAAGACCCCAGTTTTTGGGATAAAAACTCACTATTTGACAAAAACTGTTGGGATAATTGGAAACTAGTATGGAAGAAATTAGGCATTGACCCACACCTAACACCACATACCAAGATAAGGTCAAAATGGATTCATGATCTAGGCATAAAGAATGATATTATAAACAAATTAGAACAATGTAGGATGGTTTACCTCTCAGACCTGTGGAGGGGGAAGGAATTTGTGACCAAAGAAGAATTAGAGGTCATCATTAATCACAAAATAGATAAGTTTGACTATATCAAGTTAAAAAGTTTTTGTACAAACAAAATGAATGCAGACAAGATTAGAAAGGTAGCAGTAAACTGGGAAAATATTTTTACATCCAAAGGTTCTGATAAAGGCCTCATTTCTAAAATATATAGAGAATTGACTCAAATATATAAGAATTCAAGCCATTCTCCAACTGATAAATGGTCAAAAGATATGAACAGACAATTTTCAGATGATGAAATTAAAACTATTTCTGGTCACATGAAAAGGTGCTCCAAGTCACTATTGATCAGAGAAATGCAAATTAAGACAACTCTGAGATACCACTACACACCTCTCAGATTGGCTAAAATGACAGGAAATGATAATGATAACTGTTGGAGGTGATGTGGGAAAACTGGGACACTGATACATTGTTGGTGGAACTGTGAACGGATCCAACCATTCTGGAGAGCAATTTGGAGCTATGCTCAAAAAGTTATCAAACTGTGCATACCATTTGACCCAGCAGTGTTTCTACTGGGCCTATATCCCAAAAAGATTTTAAAGGAGGGAAAGGGACCCACATGTGCAAAAATGTTTGTGGCAGCCCTTTTTGTAGTGTCAAGAAACTGGAAATTGAAAGGATGCCCATCAATTGGAGAATGGCTGAATAAATTGTGGTATATGAATGTTATGGAATATTATTGTTCTGTAAGAAACGACCAACAGGAGGATTTCATAGAGGCCTGGAGAGACTTGCATGAACTGATGCTGAGTGAAATCAGCAGAACCAGGAGAACATTATACACAGCAACAAGACTATACGATGATTAATTTTGATGGACATGGTTCTCTTCAACAATGATGTGATTCAAACCAGTTGTTCAGCGATGAATATAGTCATATACATCCAGAGAAAGGCCTGTGGGAACTGAGTGTGAACCACAACACAGCATTTTAACGCTTTCTGTGAATATTTCCATGCATTTTGTTTTCCTTCTTAGGTTGTTTTTTCTTCTTCTCTTTCTAGATATGATGTTTCTTGTGCAGTAAGATAACTGTATAGATATGTATACATGTATTGTATTTGTCATATAATTTATCCTATTTAGCATGTATTAGATTACCTGTCATCTAGGGGTAGGGGGTGGGGGAAAGGAGGGGAAAAGCTTGGGGAAAAAAAAGTTTTTGCAAAGGTCAATGTAGAAAAATCACTCATATGTTTTGTAAATAAAAAGCTTTATACAATAAAAAAAATAAATAAAGGGAAAAAGCAAAACTAAAGAATTTAAACCATCAGAAATGAGAAACTATAAACATGAACTTCCAATGAAAAAATCCAAGAAATTAATAATAAAACATTTTTAAAAATTAGAGTTGGATGTCTTCCAACACAAACAAAACTATAATTCATAACAGGAAAATGTCTAAGCTTTCTTTCTTAAAACATATCAATGTAGCAATGCTTCTCAGTCTTAGGAGATGAATAGAATCTGATGGGGGCTGGGAGCAAAAGATGAGGGAGTCTAGATTGGAAGGATACAGAGAGCAAGTAAAACAATTAGGTTTTTAAGTTTAGGATTTGGAAAAGAACTTTGCTAATAAATGATATATGGTCTGGAAACATTTGCCAGAGCCCTGTGTCAGACTATGGACCCACTGGTCTGTGGCTGGGAAGCACTGATGATCCTTGAGGATCACTCACAATTCCAATGTGCTCAAAGCTGAAGGAACCCGTAGCTTCAAGAAGTCAAGTGTGTAAATTGAATTGGATTCTGTCTGATTCTCAGACCTTTCTTCTAGTACCAGATCTTTCTGCTCTACTTCAACATCACCTTTGTGCTCACTCCAAGGCGTTATTGTTCTTGGTACCCACTCATATATCTTATCTGGATACCACTTCTTGCCTGTGTCTTCTCAGGTCAGCAAGACATGGAAAAAGGCTTCTTGGAATAACTAACCCATTGTTTTTTTGCACATCTCTAAATAGTTACCTTTACAGTATACCTTCTCTCCCCCCCTTTGGCCAGCATGACCTAGCTGAGCATAACAGAAAGTCTCTAGTCTAATATTAATGGCTTACAGTTGTTCAGACCTTTAAGGACTTTTCAGTTGTATTATTTGTATTATTCTCATTTGATTCTCACAACTTTGTGAGATAGATGCTTTAATTATTCCCGTTTTACTGATAGGAAAACTGAGGCTTGGAAGATTTATATGATTTACCCATGATTACTCAACTAGTAAGAATTTAAGATTTCAATATAAATCCTTCTGATTTTCCCACTATGCTATGTTAGCTTACAAGTCTTAGCCTTGGCAGAGGCAGAGATACAGAGATACAGATATGAACTCAGGGTACAGAGTAAAACTTATTTTTTAAGTCATGGACAATTTGAGAATTTGTTTTATATAACTATACATATTTGCTTTTCTTTTCCAATAGAAGGAGAGGATGAGGGAGAGAACAAAGATTTTTGCTCATTGGAAAAAAAAATTAATGTTTGTTTAAAGAGACAGTGGGGAGGAGGGAATTCGTTCTAGGTATAGAGGGGACCTCCATTAAAGAAGGCAGAAACAGGAGATGGAATATTGTAAAATCCAGGTAAACAATAACTAGGTCATTTCTCCGATCTACCTAGAAGTCTCATAACACTGTAGTTTTTTTTTTTTTAAAGGACTTAAAAGTTCTACATGAGCCCTTTCTTTCTCAAACTTAGTGTCTCCAGTAATTAGAGGACTGAACTCAGGATGAGATATTGATTATTCCACCATAGATGATGCACTAACCTGAGTTATTGCTACTTGTCCTCTCATTACTATCATTTTATTTCTTTCTTTATGTAAAAGCAAGTATGATGGTTGCTAGTCCTTTTCTGTGTGATTCATAGTGGTACAGGTAGAGATTTAGGAAAAGATTTTGATCTCTAAGGAAGGCAATCTTCATGGAGGCTGAAGGGAAGAGGGAGAAGGAACAGTGACTCCATTCAGAAGTCACAAACACAAATTTACTCTCAGGAAAGTACTGAGCTTCCATAAGAGTCTATAAGTATATAAGCAGAATGAAATATAACTTCTCCAAAACCTAGCATCCTTACATTCTAAACCATGGCCCAGAAATCCAAATCTTTTTTTTTTTTTTTTGAGGCAATTGGGGGTAAGTGACTTGCCCAGGGTCACACAGCTAGGGAATGTTAAGTGTCTGAGATCAGATTTGCACTCAGGTCCTCCTGACTTCAGGGCTGGTGCTCTACCCACTACCACCTAGCTGCCCCAAATCTTTTTTTGATACCATCTTTGTAACCATTGATGTATTTCCCCAATACATCTTTCCCAGAACCTCTACTTTCAACTAGCCATAATGACAAAAGAATATTTAGCCCTCAAAAATCTGAAGTTATTTCCCCAAGACTTCATAATTCCTAACAATACTTACTACCATTTTTTTCCTGTAACATTTTCCCCTATCATTGAAAGATGATGATTTATTCCTGTTTTCCATTCTTCTTAAGGTTAGACCTCCTCCTTTTGCACTGTTTTAATTTTCTTCCATGTATAATTTAAATGCAATTTTTTTTTTCACATAAACTGTAAGCTTCTAAAGGGTAGGGAATCCATCATCTCTTTCTTTTGTATCCATCCCTCCTGAGTCTCCCAGGTAGTAAATGATGAAAGCACTGGGCTTGTAGTCAGGAAAATTTGAGTTAAATTACAACCTCAGACATTTATTACCTGTGTGAGTTTGGGCCTCTGTCTGCCTCAGTTTCCTCATCTGTAAAATCCCTTCCCTCCCTCCAGACCAGGATTGTTATGAGTATCAAAGGAGATAATATGTGTAAAGTGTTTTGCAAACCTTAAAAGTGCTAGATAATATGATAGCTATTATGATTAGCTAGGTGGAACCATAGTGCACAGAATGTCTGGCCTGCAGTCAGGAAGATACTAATTGGTCAAAAAAAAAAAAAAAAAAAAAGAGGCTGCACAGTGATGAAAGCAGTGGGCTCGTAGTCAAGAAGATTTGAGTTCAAATCCAGCCACAGGCACTTACTAGCTGTATGACCCTGTGCAAGTCACTTAACCTTGTTTCCCTCAGTTTCCTCATCTGCAAAAATGAGCTGGAGAAGGAAATAGCAAACTACTGCAGTATCTTTGCCAAGAAAACTCAAAATGGAGTCATAAAAAGTCAGATACAACTGAAGAACAAAAAAATTATGATTATATGAGAACATATAGGAAAATGATTTAGAAAAAAAAGTGCTTATTAAGCAAATGAAGGAATAAATTACATATACACAGTAGCAAATGATTTTAGTAATCCTGAATTTGATAAATGTAAAGATTTAAGCTTTGGGGATAAGAATATGCTAATTAGTTAAAAATAATATTGGGAATACTAGAAAGCAGTCTGACAGAACTTGGGTGTAGACCAATATCTTATACCATTTGCCAAGATAAGATCAAAATGTATGTGCAACCTAGATATAAAAGGAGATACCATAAGAAAATAAGAAGAACATAGAAGACATTACCTATCAGACTTTTGGACTACAATAGACTTTATGAATAAATAAGAGAAAGAGAGCATTGTGAAGTATAAAATGGATATTTATAATTATATTATTTTAAAAAGGTTTTATACAAATAAAACTAACACAGCCAAAATTAGAAGGAAAGCAGAAAATTGGAAGAAAAAAATTTAGACAGTTACAAAAATAGATCTCATAACTCAACTAGAGAACTTCACTAAATTTATAAAAATATAAGTCATTCCCCAGTTGATAAATAGTCAAAGGATATAAATAAACAGTTTTCTGAAGAAAAAACCAAAATTGTTTGCCTTAGTTTCCTCTTCTTTAAAATGAGCTGGAGAAGGAAATGGCAAACCATCCAGTATATTTACAAAGAAAACCCCAAATGAGGTCACATATATAGCCATATGAAAAACGTCTCTAAATCATTTTTGACTAGAAAAATGCAAATTAAAACACCTTTGAGATATCATCTCAGGTCTGTCAGACTGGTTAAAATGATAGAAGGGAAAAATGCAAATGTTAGAGGGGATGTGTCAAAATTTTTGATGAAACTGTGGACTGAGTCAACTATTTTGGAATTATGCCCAAAGAATCATAAAAAAATCATTAAAAAATAAAAAACCCTTAAATTCATTTAAAAAATAAAAAAAGATATAACCTTTGACCCAGCAATTCCACTATTAGGTGTCTGTTTCCCAAGATGATTAGGGGAAAAGGAAAACAATATATGTGTTTTTAAAAGATTTATAACAGCTCTCTTTGTGGTGGGAAAGAACTTGAAATTGAAGGGATGCTCATCAATTTTTGGAGAACAGCTAAACAAGTTGTGCTATATGATTGTGATGAAATAATATTGTACTATAAGAAACAATGAGCAGGCTGATTTTAGAAAAACATGGAAAGACTAGCATCAAACAATGAAAAAGAGAAATGAGTACAACCAAAAGAACGTTGTATATAGTAACAGAAATATTTTTTGAAGAACAACTGTGAACAACCAAGTTATTCTGAGTATTATAAATATTCAAATCAACTACAAGCAACCTATGAAGGAAGATGCTATCCACCTCCAGGGAAAGAAGTGATTAATAGAAGTCTGCATAGTATATTTATAAATCTGTGTCAAATGGTGGCCTTCTCTACTACAGGTGGGGAGACAGACACTTTAGAACTTGAAAATGCAATCAAAAAAATTAAATTAAAAAAAGAATAAATTAGTTGTGGAATAGGGGAAATTGTCTGGATTTGAAATCTTCTGCCCTGAGGGAGTTTATAGCTAGCATAACTGGATTCTTTGACTCCAACCAAACCACCTCATTCTTATTAAGCAAGTTCAGACTGATAGGACTTTTTGAAAACACTGAGGGTAAAGGTCCCTGAGATGCAGAACAGCTGCTTCTGTCCAGTACATGAACTAGGAGGCATGTCCCTCACTCCCACAGATGACACCTACTCATGTCCCCTGGGTCCTGTTCCTTTTCAAAGCTTCAAATGGCATGTAGATACTTCAGGAACTGCCTGACATTCTCCCCTCCAGCCAGAGCTTCATTCCACCCACAGCCAGCAGCTGCCTGTCCCCTCAGGTTGCCCCAATAAGGCCTAGTGACAAAGCTTCCCTACTTAAAGGTCCATGGACACAGCCTGGAGATCTTGGCTACTCACTCATCCAGTTGTTAATTGGTTCTGCTGAAGGCATATGAAGCACTGAATGGGGCAATAAGGGAGAACTGGGGAACACCATGTCCTAGCCATTTTCCCAGAACTCCCACAGGGCTCCCATTTCAGGCCTGATCCATGAGTAGACCCAACTAGACAATAATTGAAGCAACCCAATCAGATAGAATACCAAGACTGGGTATTGGAAAGTGCTTTGCTAAGAGATCTGACTGATTGGGACATGGGAGGTAGCTGTAAATATCTTTTACTAAGCTAGAAACCCTAGGACACTTGCTGGCAAGTAGATGAAAAAGTCTCCAAGTGCTACCTAAAACAGGATTTTCAGTCCAATTTAACACGTATTTATTAAGGATCTATTATGTTCTAGGCCTTTAGAGATATAATGATCAAAAAAAATATGAAACAAGGCATAGTTTACCTATCAATTCTTTAGAGAAGGGAGAAGTTTATGATCAAAGAACTAGAGAACATTATGAAATGTAAAATGGACAACCCTGATTACATTAAATTTAAATATTTTTTGCACAAACAAAATCAACACATTCAAGATTAGGAAGGAAGCAGAAAGCAGGAAAAAAAATTTATAGACAATGTTTCTGATAAAGATCTTATTTTTAAAATATTCAAAGAAATGTGTCGAATTTACAAATCATTCCCTGAATGATAAATGGTCAAAGGATAAAAACAGACAATTTTCAGACAAAGAAATTAAAGCCATTTTTAGTCATATGAAAAAATGTTCTAAATCACTATTAGAGAAATGCAAATTAAAACAACTTTGAGGAACCATCTCACACCTCCCAGGTTGGCTATGATGACAGGAAAAGATAATGATAAATGTTGGAAGAAAAAATGGGACACCAATGCATTGTTGGTGGAGTTGTGAAATGATCCAACCATTCTGGAGAACAATTGGGATGTATGCCCTAAGGGCTATGAAATTGTGTATACCCTTTGATTCAGCAGTGTCACTACTAGGTCTGTATCCCAAAGAAATCATAAAAAGTGTAAAAATGCTTGTAGCAGCTCTTTTTGTGGTGACAAAGAATTGGAAAATGAGTAGATGTTCATCAACTGGGAATGACTGAACAAGTTGTGGTATATAAAAATAATGGAATATTATTATTCTATAAAAAATGATGAACAAGCAGATCTTAGAAAGGGCTAGGAAGATTCACATGAACTGATGCTGAGAGAAACAAGCACAGCCAGGAAAATATTGTTCACAGTAACAGCAAGATTGTGCAATAATCAACTATGACAGACTTGGTTCTTCTCTGCAGTTCAGTGATCCAATGACATTTCAATAATCTTTGGTTAGAAAATGCCATTTGCACCCAGAGAGAGAGAACTATGGAGACTGTATGTAAATCTTCACATGCTATACGTTTACTTTTTTTCTTTTTCTTTTTTTTCTCTCTCATGGTTTCACCCTTTCATTCTGATTTTTCTCTCTCAAAATGATTCATAAGGAAATACATATAAAAAAAAATACTGTACATATATAACCCAAAAAAAATTAACTAAGGAAAACAAAAACTTAAAAAAAAGATTAAAAAAACAAAACAACAACAACAACAACAACAACAAAAAACATGAAACAATCCCTGACCTTAAGAAGTCTACATTTTAATAAATAGTTGTTGATTAATTCTCCCAGGAGGAAACAGATTTATTTAAATTGTACTTGTGTTACTGTCACAAGCACAAATATGGAGATGGAGATTCAAGTGGATGTGAGGAAATAAATGTCTGAGGCCAGATTTGATGTTCTCCTAACTTTGGAGGTCAGTGATTTATCCACTAAGCCAAAAAAATGTTATTTTTACATGTAACTAAGGAAAATAAAAACTTAAAAAAAAAAACAAAAAAAAAAAACATGAAACAGTCCCTGACCTTAAGAAGCCTATATTTTAATAAGTGGTTGCTGATTAATTCTCCCAGGAGGAAACAAATTTATTTAAGTTGTACTTGTATTACTGTCATAAGCACAAATATGGAGATGGAGATTCAAGTGGATGTGAGGGAATAAATGTCTGAGACCAGATTTGATGTCCTCCTAACTCTGGGGGTCAGCAATTTATCCATTGAGCCACTTGGCTACCTCCCAAAAAACCAATTGTAATCCCTCCTCCTCATGACAGCCAATCACAGAAGACAGCTACAGTCTGCATCCCACACTTACCTACAGCCCCACAATTCTCCCTTCAGACTAATCATTCCCAGTTCCTTCATCTGATTATTAGATGAAGTGAATTCAAGGCTTTTCCCCAGCATTGGTGCCCTCTTCTGGTTCCCAGAATTGAATGCATTCTCTAAAGGAGGTCTGGCTAAGAGTAGAATACTGTACAATGCAATTATCACTTCCCAGTTCCTGAAAGCTATCCCCTCCTCTCTCAATGTAGTCCAAGCTTAAGCCCTAGCTTAAGGCTGCTAAATCATACTACTGACTCATAGGGAGTTTGCTGTCCATTTAAATTACTATGCTATATACTATTTTTAACTTTTTTTTTCACATTTTTTATCTCTTTAGCCTGTTTTTTTTTCTTTCGCAGTGTGACTAATATGGAAATATGTTTTACATGATTGCACATATATAATCTATATCAAATTATCATCTTCATGAGGGGAAGGTGAAAGAGGGAAGAAGAAAATTTGGAATTTAAAATTTCTTTTTTTTTTTTCATTTATTAAAGCTTTTTATTTGCAAAACATATGCATGGGTAATTTTTCAACATTGACCTTGCAAAACTTTCTGTTCCAAATTTTTCCCTCCTTCCCCCCACCCCCTCCCCTAGATGGGAGGTAGTCTAATATATACTATGTTAAAATATATGACAAATCCAATATATGTAAACATATTTATAGTTATCTTGCTTGGAACCTAAAATTTCAAAAATTTGGATGTTAAATATTTTATATGTAATTGAAAAAAACTAAAATATTATTTTAAAAAAATAAACTACTATGTTATGATCACTTCAGCCTCCATTTTACAGCTGTCTATTGTCTGCTCCCTGTGTCTTTCTTTCTCATCTCACTAGTTACCAAGGAGGTTTGACTATAATCTCTCTGTAGAAGATTCCCATATCATCATATTTAGTTCTTGCTTCTGATCCAGTTTCACACATCCAACAGCCTCCTGAATATCTCCACCTGAGTTGTCCCAAAGGCCTATGAGTCAATATGTCCTTAGGAGAACTCATCTTTCTTCCTGAACCTAATCATCCTGCTAACTCATCTATTTCTATCCAATAATTTTTTAAATTACACAGGTTTACAACCTAGCATGCTTGCATTTTAGACTTTTCACTACCCATATCTAATCCGATACAAAATTTTTGTCAGTCCCTCATCCAAAATATCTCTTAAATCAGTCTCCTCCCCACTCACGTGGACAGCACTCTCATTCAAGCCTTCAGTCTCCTTCTACTTAGACTATTGTGATAAACTTCCCAATGGGTATTCCTGCCTCCATTCTCAGCTCTCTCTAATTGATCTTTCAAACTGTAACCAAATTGATTAAACCTAAAATATTGGTCGATGTCAGTTCCTTGCTTAAGAAGCGTGGTGATTCATTATTACCTTTAGGATAGAAAATAAATTCTTCTCTGGCATTTTAAATTAAGTCAATCAATCAATTTATCAATAATTTATTCAGTAAGCACTTAGTTCCAGATATTAACCTTAAGGTTTTGGGATACAAAGAGAGAAAACCCTTATGACACATTGCAACCCCAATCGAAATTTCTTTATTTTTAATTTTGTTATTTTTATATTTCCAACCTAGATTTCCAGGATGATTATGCAACTTCCACTCATATACTCTACATTCTAGGAGCAAGCTAGCCTATTTGCTGATACCTAGAGACAACATTCTGTCTTTCTACCCCAAGTCTTTTGTAGTTTCTATACCCAGAATAAATTCCCACCTGACTTCAGCCTTCTTGGAGTCCCTCCAAGTGAGTAAAGGCCTCCCTCCCACAAAGTTTACCCAGGCCTGTTATCTTCCAAAATGTTTCTTCCCAGACACTGTTTAATGGAAGTTGTTCTTTTACTCTGGGTTCAAATTCGACCATCTTATTGAATCCAACTATCTTTGGTTGGATTCCTAGCTTTGTTCAGCTTTGCTGCCTTGTTACATCCTTAGCACGGAATCCTTGCATATTAAATGCTTGTGATATGTATCTGAATTCTTTACCCTGCTTAGGTAAATCAATTAAAAACTGGAAGGGCCTTAGAGATACCAACTTCTTCAAGAAGACTTTTCTAATATCTCCAGTTATTAGTAGCTTCCCCTATTTAGTGTGTATTTTTTTGTAGTTTTGTTATTGCTATTCTGTTGTGACTTCCTTTGGGGTTTCCTTGACAGAGATATTAGAGTGTTTTGTCATTTCCTTCTCCAGCTCATTTTACAAATGGGGAAACTGAGGCAGAAAAGTGACTTTCCCAGGATCACACATCTACTAAGGGCCTTCCTGACTCCAGGTCTAGTATTCTATCCACTGAGTCACCTAGTAACCTGGTTTTTTTGTATTTACTTATCTGTGAACATGCTATTCCTACCACATCTAATAGAATATAAACTTTTTAAGGGCAAGTACTAGGCTATTTTTATCTTTGTATCTATCCCTAGTTAGCACCATACTTGGTATTTATTAGGTACTTTATTAGATTAATTGTAAATGCTAATTAACATGTGCTAATTAAATCAATTGCCTCCTCTGACAAAGGTTTTCCTAGACTTATCTCCCAAAATGTTTCTGCCCAGATATTGTTTACTGATAATTGTCCTTTTATCCTTCTGGCCACAAAGATTCACATAAAAGCTCTGTTATTGTAGTTGTTGAAGTTCTTACCATTTTATAATCTATGATCCTCCAGTACTATGATGTGGAAAGATCATTAGATCAGAGGCAATGGACCTGGGTTCAGATTTAATTATCCTATTGAATCCAGTCATCTTTGATTGGATTCCTCTACTGGTCAGTTAACTTTGTTTAGTTTTGCAGACAATTGTTACATCCTTAGCATGCAATACTTGTATATTAAATGCTTTTAGTTGCAAACTAAATTTTTTATCCTGTTAAAATGATTCATAGAATTAAAAAGTGAAAGAGACCTAAGAAATTATCTATTCCAACACATTAATTTTACAGATTAAAAATGAAAAGAAATTTGTCTAAGATCACATAGGTAGTAGAAGCCAGAATTTCTGAATAATTAAGAAATTGTCTGCTACAGAGGTGTTAAACATGTCTAACCAGCTGTATGCATCTACAAGACTGTGTTCAAATCAAGTTAAAATATAATAGGGAAATATTTAACAAAATAAATTAAAACAAAATGAAACATAACATTAATACATATTTTTAAGTCAATCCAGTGGTTTCTTTTTTATTTGAGCTTGATAATATCAGTCTGCTCTGTCACATCATAACTTTCCTAAAAAGTTGTTTTTTGCAAATCTACCCAAAGAGATTCTGGGATTCTGAGCTTTAAACTATAATTCCCTCCTCCACCACCACCAACCCTTTTTTAGATTCTTATTTTTTTCTCAATTATATGTAAAAAAAAGTTTAACATTCATCTTTTGAAATTTTGATTTCCTAAGTTTTGCATTATTGCACATGTATAACCTATGTCAAACTGTTTATCATCTCAGGGAGGGAAAAGGTAGGAAGGAGGAAGAGAATTTAAAACACAATTTGAAAAAATGAATGTTAAAAATTGTCTATATATAATTGGGAAAAAGAAAATTATTCTTTTATAGTTAAAAAATAAAATTTTGATTTCCAGTTCTTTTCTCCCCTTTCTCCCCTTATTCCTTGAGAAGCAAACAATTTGGTATAGATTATACACATAAAACATATTTCCATTATTTGCTATATTGCAAAATTGTCCATTTTACAATATTTTAATGTTTTCTATCTCTTGTTTGGTCATAGACTTTTCCATAAATCTGACAGGTAAAATTTTCCATGCTCCTCTAATTTGCTTTTGATATCACCCTTTATGTCTAAATTATGTACTCATTTTGACTTTATTGTGATATGTAGTGAGAGATATTGGTCTATACCTAGTTTTTGCTAAACTGCTTTCCAGTTTTCCCAGCAATTTGTCAAAGAGTAAGTTGTCCCCAAAGCTTGAATCTTGCAGTTTATCAACTACAAATGACTATGGTCTTTTACCTAATCTATTCTGCTGATCTATCTCTGTTTCTTTACCAATACCAGATAACTTTGATGATTACTGCTTTGTAATACTGTGGGAGAGCTGGTATAGCAAGGCCATTTTCCCTTCTTGTTTTGTTTGACCCCAGCCCCCCATACAGAGACAAACACTGAATTGGGTATCATCAAATCTGCTGCAAGGAAGATTTCTTCTTTGTTTCCCCAGCCTGCTCTCCAGTGCAGGTTTCATGAATAAGTCATAAATGGAGTAAGGAGGAAAGTCCTATCTTCTACTTGTAGATAGAGGGGCCAACTGTCCAGTCATCAGGGCTGCTAGGCAGATGACTCCCAGACAGTCTCATTTATCTGACTACAATCTTAAACCAAATTAGGCCACGGGCCATTCTATTCCCAGATTTCATAGCTCTGTGAAAATCCTCTAGGATCTTCCTGTTGAATCTTTTAAAAGTGATTGACTACTTTCTTTGTCAAATTAAAGTGTTGACCTATATCTATTCCTACAATCTGAGCAAAACAATAATAATAATAATAATAATCAGGAATGTGTTTTCCTTGATCCCAGAGCTATATCTAAATATCTATATCTAAATCCAAGCAAAAACAATAATAATTAATAATAAAAATAATCAGGAATGTGTTTTCCTTGATCCCTAGAGCTATATCTAAATATCTATATCTAAATCCAAGCAAAAACAATAATAATTAATAAAAAAAAATCAGGAATGTGTTTTCCTTGATCCAGTGAACTATCCTCTGGGGAGATTCCAGTTATCAGCAGAAGGTGGAGCATTATGATAAAAATCCCTTCAGGGACTAGGAAGAGATAGTTTCCCTTGAAATACAGGATAAAGGGTCACAGATAATCCCTATGTCTTTAGCCAAAGGTCAAAAAGTACTAGAAATTGAAATTCTAAAAAATGTGTTGGGCTTTTCTTGTTTGTTTTTTGTTTTGTTTTTTAGGAAAAAGAGATGTAGGGGAATGGGTTAGGGAGGAGGGGTATTCTATCTGATCTCTACTATGCAGTAAATAATGCCTGAGGTTCCACCTGAAAATTACTCAGATTTCCACAGAAAAAACAATCAAGGCCCATTGGTGAAAACACTATGACTCACCCACACACAGCCCTCCAACCTGAGGAGAAAGTAGTACCTGAAGATAAACCAGAGTCCCACATTTGGTGTCAAGTGACCCAAAGAGGTCTGTCAGCCAGCTTTCTGCCTGAGAGGCTCAAAGTGGGGCTTATCCCCACTGAGAGGAGCAGGCTCATCCCTTCTCCTCATGAAGAGGGTCCTGGGACCACCTATATGATAGCTGGGATTCCACAGTGCCAGGGGTAAACCAGAGACACAGCTACTTGGGAAAATTCTCCTCCCTTTTCCGGGGCACATTCTGCAGCTGAGCAAAGCAGGAGAATTATAATTATTGAGATAGGATAAGAGATATTTTAGGAAGGAGCTCTCCTGCTGCCAAGGTTTTTTTGTTTTTTGTTTTTTTAACTTCCAAAACAGAATGAGTAGAGGATGGGAGAGGAGGGGATATAGAACAAAATAAAGATTCGGGTCCAGGAGAAATAGCATACAGGGTGTCTTCTAAAAGTCTTTAATTGTTTAAATGGCATTTAGACTTTTAGGACACCCTGTATACAGAATGAAAGAATGAATTAACTGTTTCCTTTACTGCCAGGAGCAAATGGTGACCTACATCAAGGGGTCACTTTCTTGACTGAAACCCTTATATTCTGGGGGAGGAAAGTATTCCCCCAATCACTTACTATCTCTCCCTCTCACATAGGCACTCGACTATAGTATTATTTAAATATTTCATATACTGTTTTCTCTTTTCATGAACTATAAATTCAAGGACAAGTCTACTTGCCCCTCAAAGTTCACATGTTCCAATTGAGTTTTTTTTTAAATCTTTCTTTAAAAACAAAACAAAACAAAAAACAACTATCTTCTTTTTTTCTGACTTTTGTACTTCTACATCAGAAGCACCACCATGCATTTTAGAAATCTAGGGCATAGTGGTTATCATGCTAGACAAAATGAACCAAGAAAGAGCTGCCTCTGAAATTTACTAGTAATATTAGTTCTGCTGAATAACTTAAATTCTGAGAAGCTCACTTTTATCTTCTTCAAAATAGTGATAATAATATTTGTTCTATCTATCCAATATGGTGGTTATTGTGAAGAAATTAAGTGACTTGTAAACTTTTAAATATTACTAAAGTGTGAGTTATTATTCCTATTTCTCTTCTCTTCCCCATCCCCAATATCCAATCAGATGTGAAATCCTAATCATTCTATTTCTCTTCTTTCCATTTTCCCTATTTTAGGGCCTTATCTCATCTCATCTAGATTATTGAAATAGTTTCCTAACTCGTGACCGGTTCTCACAGTCTCCACCCACCTACCCACCCCCTTCTCTCTCTAGGAATCTGTGTGACTCAATGGAAAGGAATCAAAGACCTGGTTTGAAACCCAATCCTCTCATCACTCTACCTGTGTGACCTCAGGCACCTTGTTTAATTCTTCTGGGCTTCATTTTCCTATAAAAATGAGGGGATTGCAGAAAGAGGACTATGGGAACTGAATGTGAATCATAGCTTAGCATTTTCACCTTTTTTGTTATTTGTTTGCTTTTTTTTTCTTATTTTTTCCCCTTTTGATCTGATTTCTCTTGTGTAGCATGATAAATGTGGAAATATGTATAGAAGAATTATACATGTTTAACATATATTGGATTACTTGATATCTAGGGAAGGGAGTGGGGGAAAGGGAAGGAGAAAAATTTGGAACACAAGGTTTTGCAAGGGTGAATGTTAAAAAAAAACTATCTTTGCATGTATTTTGAAAATAATAATCTATTATTAAAATATTAAAAAATGAAAAAATAAAATGAGGGTATTGAACTAAATAGCTAGATATTCTATAAAGTTCCTTTTGGGATAGTAAAGTGATAAAGTAAATAGAGCACTGGGCTTGAAATCAGGAAGACATCTTCATGAGTTCAAATCCAGCTGTAGATGCTTGCTAGCTGTGTGACCCTGGGCAAGTTACTTGACCCTGTTGTCCTCAGTTTCCTCATCTGTAAAATGAGCTGCAGAAGGCAATGGAAAACCATCCTAGTATCTTTGCCAAGAAAACCCCAAAGAGTATCAATTAGAGTTAGACACAACTGAAACAAAAGAATAGCAATAACAAATAAGAGTGTCAAAAGTTAAATCAAAAATTCAGACCATCAACAAACTTTGACAGCTTTGTTTTTTGTATGATCCCATATCCCATAACCACCTCTGTAGGGGAGAGTTTCTCAGAAATGTAGCTCAGGCCATGAAGAGAGTAGGATCCTTTCTCTAAGAGAATATCCATGGGACAGGTCAGATTCTCATCCATTTCTTTTCTTTCTTTTTCCTTTAACTATCACCCAATTATGACTCTCAAAAATTCAAAAGAATAGATTTGGGAATAGATATAACAGATAAGCTATTGGTTTTTCTCCATTCACCATCCTATAACCCAACAAAGGCAAAGGAATATCCTTAATACCCTATTTCTTTACTCCCTGTCTTTTTCCTACCTTCTGACTCCCTTGGCCTCCTTCAAAACTAAAATAAAATCCTGCCTTCTGTACGAGGCCTTTCCTGAACCTTTTAGCTTCTAGGTAGTACCATCCTTCTGAAATTACTTTCCACTTACACTATGAATATATCTTGTAGGTACATATTTATTTGCATATTTTTTCCCATTAGGAGATAAGACCTTGACCCCAGGGACTATATTTTTTTTTTTAAATTTTATTTTATTTGCATAACATATGTGTGGGTAATTCTTCAACAATAACCCTTACATAGCTTTCCATTACAAATTTTTCCCCCCAACTTCCCCACCCCTTCCCTAGATGGCAGGATATCCACTGCATGTTAATTATGTTAAAATATTGGCAAATCGAATATATGTATACATATTTCCAAACTTATCATTGTTGTGCAAGAAAAATCTTATCTACACAAACAATATATCAGATAAAGGAAACACAATGTAAGCAAACATCAATCAAGGAGTATGAGAATGTTATGTTGTGGTCCACATTTCGCATCCCTCTCTCTGGGTGTATATGGCTTTCTTCAGTGAACAATTGGAGGTGGTTTGAAACATATCATTGTTGAAGAGAGCCATGTCCATCAGAATTAATTGTCATATAGTACTGTTGTTGCCGTGTATAATGATCTCCTGGTTCTGCTCATTTCACTCAGCATCAGTTCATGTAAGTCTCTCCAGGCCTCTCTGAAATCATCTTGCTGGTCATTTCTTACAGAACAATAATATTCCATAATGTTCATATACCATAATTTATTCAGCCATTCTCCAATTGAAGGGCATCTATTCAATTTCCAGTTTCTAGCCACTACAAAAAGGGCTGCCACAAACATTCTTGCACATGTGGGGCCTTTTCCTTCCTTTATGATTTCTTTGGGATATAAGCCCAATAGAAATGCTGCTGGGTCAAAGGGTATGCACAGTTTGATAACTTTTTGAGCATAGCTCCAAATTGTTCTCCAGAATGGCTGTATCCGTTCACAGCTCCACCAACAATGCATCAGTGTCCCAGCCCTCCCACAACCCCTCCAACATTCATCATTAACTTTTCCTGTCATTTTAGCCAATCTGACAGGTGTGAAGTGGTATCTCAGGGTTGTCTTGATTTGCATTTCTCTGATCAATAGTGATTTGGAGCACCTTTTCATATGACTATAAATAGTTTTAATTTCATCCTCTGAAAATTGTCTGTTCATATCCTTTGACCATTTATTGATTGGAGAATGGCTTGAATTTTTATAAATATGAGACAGTTCTCTATATATTTTTGAGATGAGACCTTTATCAGAACCCTTGAATGTAAAGATGATTTCCCAATTTATTACTTCCCTCCTAATCTTGTCTGCATTGATTTTGTTTGTACAAAAACTTTTTAACTTAATATAGTCAAAGTTATCTATCTGGTTTTCAATTAAGAGTTCCAGTTCTTCTTTGGACATAAATTTATTCCATCTCCAAAGGTCTGAGAGGTGAACTATATTACATTCCTCTAATTTACTTATAGTATCACTCTTTATATCCAGATCATGAACCCATTTAGATCTTATCTTGGTATGTGGTGTTAGATGTGGGTCAAGCCCTAATTTCTTCCACACTAGTTTCCAGTTTTCAGGGACTATATTTTTTGCCTGTCTTTGGAACTCTTGGCATTTAACACAGTGTTAAATACATAGTAAATAGTTAATAAAATACTTTTTGAATGACTGATTTCGTACTTGTCAGAAGTGGTATTTTTACTGAAAACAAGAGAAAAGGCTATCTGAATGCGGACTTAGAAGGTCACAGTATCCTTCCTACTGCTAGTGCCCTTGAACAGAATAATCTTTGAGAAATTTAATTTGGACAAATGAGCTTATATATGGGTTTTCTTCTTTTCCCCTTGAAATTCCTCATTTGTAGAGATCAAAATATGCAAAACTATTCAAATCTTTTCATTTGTAGAATTCAAAAAAATAGCCCTCCTTCAAAGCATTACAGAGAGTGGTCCCAAGTGGCCAAGAGTAAAACCCAGGGAAAAGATCTCATTGTAGGATTTTACTAGTTAGAATAGAATAGAATAGAGCCAGAGAGTTCTTCCAAAGAAATCTGACTGCAAAGTCAAACCATCTCAACAGGGATTCTCAACTTGCCCTGTTTCTCTGCTGTTCAAGAACCTTGCAGGAATTTCCACTTTATTCCAAACAAATCTGGGGCAACTGTCCTCCACCTTAGGAAAATGGGGGAGACCCCTGGCTTAATCTATACTTACTTTACCTCTCACCTTTCTGATCCTGGAGACGCCTCTGTCCTGAGACCCTGATCTTCTGATGGGTGATTCCTTATCCCAGACCACCATTTCATGTGTGCCCCCAGCTTCCCCCACTTTGTGCCCTCTTCCCTTGATTTCTAACACCCCATTATAGATGGCCTTTCCCCACTGAATGTAAGCTCTTTGGGGGATAAGGACTATCCTCTTTGCTTTTTTTTAAATTTCCCCAAAACTTAGCAGAGTATCTGGCACATAGTAAATACTTTATAAATGCTTTTATCTATCTATTCACCTATCAGTCCAGTTCTCTATTAAGTGAGATGCTACTTCTTATATCTGAGGTAACTATTTTTGTTAACTCTAGGAGAATAGGGGAGACCCTTCATACAACCCAGTTCTCCACCAACTGAGAGAGCAAAGGAAGGGACAAGGAAAGGTGGGAAGGGGTAGAGGATGTGACCTTACCTCATCATCTGTCAAAATGGAGAGTTTAGAAGATGGGCAGTTTCCAAGGGCCACAAAGGGAGTTCAAACAGCAGGTGGACATAAAAAGGGGGGGAGGGAGGATAGAATTTTACTTATAATGTTTTATAAAACTTCAATATCTAGCAATAGAGCCCAGGCCCAATTCTCCTAAATTAGGTGGTCCCCAAGGGAAGGCCCTTTCTTCTGCTATTGAAGGGAAAGATGCTCTCCCATGGTATTTTTAATGCATCCTCCAAGACAGTCTGGTTCCTTTCTTTCCCATATCTTTGAATTTACCGTGGGGAGGTAGTACAAGGTTAAAGGTAAAATTTTCAAGGTTTCCTTTCATTTGAAATTCTCTAATAACAGAGCTTCTAGTATTCTTTGGGCAGGTACCTGTGCTCCAGGCCACAGAAAGTTCAAGGGGTTCTATAAGCAACAACTTGGGCCACTTAAAATTTACAACTTAAGTCTAAACTAGAGACAGCATGATGCAGTAGCAAAAATGTCAGACATGCAGATGGAGGATCCCAATTCAAATATAGATTTTGCCATTTTAACCAATGTGACCTTAAGCCTCTTAGCCTCCTTGGACCTCAGTTTCTTCTTCTGGAAAATAATAGATTAGATTAAATAAATTGATAAAGTCCCTTGCAAGTCTCTATATAGCTAAGGTCCAATGAGAATAAGCAGAGGCAGAGGAGGCAGAGTCCAACCAGAAGAAAAGCAAAATCTCTGCATGGCCACAAAGGGGAGTGGAGGGTATGGCTCATACTAAGTGTCTTAAAGATAATGCAACCATCCTATCTCTCCTTATTTAGCTCCGAAGATCCACACATCTGGAAGGAAAGGGAAAGGGACTGAGGCTAGTCCTCCCATGCTTCACAACCAAATTGTTGAGGTCAACTAATAACCTCTTCAAATGTGTTAACTCAACAGGTTAAGGTTGCAGAAATATTAGAATACTTTGTCTAGTCCCCCTTCCCTCTGACTTTCTCTATTTTCCATTTGCCCAAGTCCACACATATAAGAAATAGCAGAATTGGAATTCCAACCCAGACTCTGCAAATCCAGTACTTTTCCCACCACACCAAATTATGTTTTCTCCTTAATTTTAATATCCTTTAATAATTATCCTTGAGAATAAAAATCCTTGGGTCAAATTTGGGTCAGATATACGTAGGGACCTTCATATCTCAACACATAGGAACCATCTTGTTATACTTTAAATCATGTCCCAGTGGAAACTGGTAACCCAATCATTCTTCCCACCCTCATCACTATCCCCACTTCCAAATGACATAAATGGGCCAAAAACACAAACCTTTCAACCACCAGATGACCCGATTAAGCATCTCATCGGTAACATCTGAAAGCAACAGAGAAAATCGTTGCTTTTCTTCTAGCACCAGATGGTAATCCCCACAACTATTCCAGTCCCCTTCATTTGGCCCATTGGATTCTGCCCATCTTTTACCTTTATCCACCAAAAATACACAAAGAAAGATAACTACAGTTGAGAAGGTCCATCCATATCCTTCCATTTTTCTACACATCCATCCCCACCCCATTGCCGTTTCCATCCACATGGAAGACTTGATTCTCTATAATACCCTTCGCCCACCCCAGTTCAGTCCCCAATCTGTAAAACCACATTTTAAGACCAGACCCAATATTTTAAATATCTATATATTTCATTTCCTCTGGATCCAGAGAGCAAGAGGGATAAAGATGGAGCCAGTGCCCTTGGAAGAAATTGACTTTTCTTTCAGCCAACTCTGATCTAAAGCAAAGAAGTCACAAGAGTGGCTGGCGGAAGGCAGCCCCCTGTGATCTTCTGCCATCCATTCCCCCCCACCAGCGTCCCGCCTCATTAAGTTGGGGCTGTACCTAGGCAGACTTCTTCAAAACATACCCAGGAAGAAAGCACTAAACCTTTGAATGGTTCCATCCTCCATGCATTCAGGTGACTCCAAGGGCTGCAGAGCGGACTTCAGCAAATCCCTGGATGACACTCTACTTGAAGGCTTACATGGAGATTGGGGTTCAGGAGAAGTTGCCTTCTCACTCTGTATGATTAACTCTTCACAGTAAGCTGAGGCTATCTCTATCTGGGACATGAAAAGGTCTAGATGAGATGACCTGTGTTCTGACTGTGTTAGGATTGTCTCATTCTTTGGAGGCTCAGGAGGTTCTGGGTGGAATAAGATCCACCACGAAGACTCAGGGCCATACTTGGGTAAGGACCTGGGCGGTAGAGGACGAGGGGTTAATTCTGACTCTGTCACAGCAGCAACCTTCATGGGGGCTTCAGGACACGGTGGCTTAATTGGAGATTTGTGGCAAGGGTCGCTCGCTTGTCTGGAAGGACACGGAGAAGAGGAATCTGACTCCGTTAAGATGGTGACCCTACGGGAGTCTCGCCCTGGGCGGATGGTCTTGATAGCCGACTCTGCCTCCTGGCACATTGCCACCCTGGTGGGAGATGGAACCTGCCTTTGAACTGTTTTGATTTCTGATCGGCCTATGACTTTTTGTGAATGATCAGGATCCTTGCGGAATGAAACATTTACAGCTGACTCTACTTCTAAAGACCCCAGGTTTCTGTGGGATGCCTTCGTTTCTGCGTGGATTGTGCTCCGGGTACCCGGATGGATGTCTTGCACAATTCTTTGGGTTGGCTTGGTCTCCAGGGCAGTGTGGGCTGCTTCTGAGCAGGGTGGTTTCCTTGAGGCAGTTTTACTCTCAGAATAGGCCAGATTCTTTTTGATATCAGTCTGGGTGCACTCATCCTTTGGCTGAACTGAACGCCTTCGAGGGCTTCGGACCCCTTGAGGGTTTGTAACCCTGGAAGGTGGTGGTTCCGCGTCCCATTGAGAGCTCGAGATAATAGTCGATTCCTTCTGAATCGAGCACGGTACCTGGGAAGAGATTTTGGCATCTGAGGAAAATAAGTTCCGATGGCTCTCTTGCCTTGGGGCAACCATATTTTTCTGTGTTTGATCCTGTATTGTTGGACTGTGGGTCCTAAGTGTGCTACCATGGCAAGGACCATCAGATCTCATCTGCACTCTCCCTGGAGGGACAAGCAAATTCACATGGGAAGCTGTGCTGGATTCAGGTTTGCGTTGAGGTGAGCCATGACGGGTCGCTTCGGCCTTTGGATGGCTAGAACCAGATTCAAACCCTTGGGGAGAGCAAGCTCGGGAGAATTCGAACCCATACTGGGGGGAAGCAGATCGGGGGACATCTAGCCCTCTCTGGGAGGCAACAGTTTGACGGCTTTCCATTTCACGTTGGGGGGACATGCTCCGGTTCAAATCTGCACCTCTGTGGCCAACACAAGGGCCTCGTTGGGTGACCTCAGACCCTCGCTGCATAGGAGCAGAAACTTTAAGCGGGACTTTAGTCATCTTGGCTGCCTGAGATATGGAGCCTTTCTGGGTAGAGCCCATGTTTCACTCTCTGGATTAGGGGCCCTGCTGCATGTGAATCTTTACTCTCAGTTTTAAGAGCTGCTGATCTTGACTGTTGTTCCCAGAGAGGCTCAATCATCGGTTCCCTTAGCTACCTCCCTTCCTAGTGATGTCACAAAGGAGGGAGCTTTCTAGTGAAACCCCCAAGCCTCCAACTCGTTTTGTGGTGGAGAAGAAGAGAATCGAAGCGTTGGAGGAGGGGATTGCCTTTGACATTTTCCCATCAAGGGCATGGGGAGGAGGAGGGGGTTCTGTGCAAATTTGGACCAGAGGGAGGTTCCGTGTCATTGGCTGCATTGTGAAGACTCTGGTTTTCCCTTCCCTTCCTTAAATAATCAAATGCTAGGAATTCTCATGGAGACCTTTTCACAAAAAGGGGGCCTCCAATAGGGTCAAATCCCCAAAGTCCCCAAGGTCATCTACAGCATTAATACTCAGCTACATAAGGAATGAAAGCCAGTGGGGGGTAGTGGAATCAGAAAGGTTTGGGTTCAAGTCATGTGTATCCAATACATCCTGGCTAAATAAGTCATGAGTGGCCCCAACCTAATTTGTAACAGGTTAAGTTCTAAAGGATCTTTTGATAAGGGAGTTTCCACATTATTGCTTTTAAAATTTAGTCTATCCCGTTCCACTACCAGTTTACACTTGTGAGATTTTTTTTGGTTTTGTTTTTCATTTTTACTTTTCAGAAAGTTTTAATAATATAGATGACAATAGTACGTAATACTCGTACTATACAAGTACAAGGTAGGAACTCAATGAGTCTTCCCAGATGACAATTGACTGTCCCATAGAAGGAACAGCCACCAAATGATAGTCCGAGAAATGGTGTCATACTAAGTGATCAGTGAGTAAGGGAAATGATTCTCTTTGGCTGGTATGACTGCGAAACAAACCACGCCTCAGGAAAGTACCTGGACAAGGAGAACTTTATTGGTTATGAATTCTAGAAAGGTAGTCACCAAACTTTTTTGATTCTGTACCTCTCATGTATATGTATTTAGTATATACATATACATATATATAATATATTTATGTATACATGTACATATAGCTACATGCTATATATACTACATATGTTTAACATAATACATACATATATATAGTAACATGTGTGCACTATGGGTACCATGTGGTGTCTATTGTAATGCCTAAAAATTACATTCATTATAAAACTTATAGATGTAATAGACATTGTAAAAGGAAGAGATAAATGTAAAATTAGTGTCACTTGAGAGTCATTCGTGTTTAATTACCAGCTCCAGACCAGCTTTAAGTTGTCTTCAGAATCAGAAAGTAAAAGTTCAAGAGCCCAGGAATTTGTTTTAAGTAACATTTAAGTAACAAAAACAATTTGTTTAAGTCATCAGGTCTTCTGGTTCAATAACCAGAGAAGGAAAGGAAGTAGGCTTCCCTAAGCTACCACAATAAGAGTCTGAAACTAAACTGAGACTATTAGTGCATGTTCCAAGGAATGGTCCCAATAGCCCAGTTCATAACTGTGTCACAACAATAATTCAGATAAACTGGAGGGCCATCTGTGGATCTTGAGTGCATATACAGTCAATATACATGTGAAAGATATCATAGCATAGTAGATAAAGAGTTAGTTTCACAACCAGCAGGATGATTTCAGAGAGGCCTGGAGAGACCTACATGAACTGATGCTGAGTGAAATCAGTAGAACCAGGAGATCATTATACATGGCAACAACAATATTATATGACAATCAATTCTGATGGACATGGCTCTCTTCAACAATGAAATGTTTCAAATCACTTCCAGTTGTTCAGTGAAGAAAGCCATATACACCCAGAGAGAGGGATATGAAATAAGGACCACAACATAACATTTTCATGCTCTCTATCGATGTTTGCTTGCACTGTGTTTCCTTTCTCAGATATTTTTTGTTCATGTAGATACAATTGTTCTTGCACAGCAAGATAAGTATGGAAATATGTATACATATATTCGACTTGTCAAGTATTTTAATATAATTATCATGTAGTGGACTTCCTGCCATCTAGGGGAGGGGAGAGGACTAGGGGGAAAATTTGTAATGGAAAGCTTTGTAAGGGTCAGTATTGAGGAACTACCCATACATGTTATGCAAATAAAAAGCTTTAAAAAAAAAATAAAAAGAGTTAGTTTCAGAGACAGGAAAATAAGTTAAAGTTCTCCCTCTGATTCATATTGGCTCTGTATGTGTTCCTGGGCAAATCACTTAACTTCTCAACATTGTATACAGAAAAATTCTGAGACAAAAAATAGCAGAGGTTTTAACATGTATTGATAGAGGAAGTTTCCTCTATCTTTTATCCTTCCTATGTCATATATAAATATAAATAGATTAGATAGAGAGGAGAGAAAGATAAGTTCTTATTGTTTTGCTGTTGTCTGCTTGAAGACTTGTTTTATATCCAAGGGTCATGGCCATACGTTCAGCTTGAGCTTATTAATGATTAGTAATAGTAGTAGTGGTAATAGTAGTAGTAGTAGTAGTAGTAGTAGTAGTAATAGTAGTAGTAGTAGTAGTAGTAGTAGTAGTAATAGCTACCATTTATAAGGCACTTTAAGGTTTGCAAAGTGTTTTATAAATGTAACCTGTGCTCCAGATCCCATTGGTATGGGACTCTCTGTCTCACTGGTGGAGATTAATGTCCCAAATCTGTATGATGGACATGGTAGAGTTGTTGAGATTGGGAGGAGAGAGACCTTGAATTCTTCTAGGTTTGAGAGAGAAAACATACAATGCTCTTCAAGTTGCTGAATAGAGAAAGATTCTGAGAAGAAGCTGGTGTAGAGAATGTAGATCCTGTCTTTATTCCCAGTTTACTACCCTAGAGGTTAAGTCTCCATACTTTGATGACAAGATGAATTTGTTTCCATAAGGATCATGCTCAGAGAAGTTAAATTGCCTCTATATTTTTGTTGCATGTTCTTGCTGTGTTACAGCAAAGTAAGTTTCCTTTTGCAAAGTAGATTTTAAATGCCTTGTTTCAATCCCAAATGAAACCTGAACAAAGAAAATGCTGATGTGTCTCCAACAGAATCTTACAGAGATCCCATGGCAACACAACTCTCATGTATTGGTTGTCCTCTCAGTTTTCCATTGTATGGTTATTGATCCTCTGGGACAGACAACTGAGAATTCATACAGCATATGTGAGTTCCCCTGATTTGCTTGGGGGATGCTGCATAAATCAGATCCCTTGCACCAAGGATGAGACACAGAATATTTGAGAGTACTTCATCAATGATGACTTGACCCATCCCCTAATCACAGACAGGTATCCAGTCCCTGATCTTGAGAAGGAACAAGTTTAGCAATACTAATAGATTCATTTTCCAGTTGTCAAATTCTGTGAATTTGACTTCCACATTCTCTCTCCCAACTCTCTCTTCTCCATTCCTAGTAACTACCCTAATTCTTTATATATCCCCATCATCTAGATGGGTGCCTTGCCTAAAAACATGAATACTAAATAAAATGACACTAAAAGACTAGTCTGCTTATACTCCTTGCCCCATTCAAAAGTTTTCATTACGTATATTGGCTTGGTCTGGTTTGGATTTTGTTGTGGTTTTGGTCTGTGTATTCACAGGACTTGGTACAGGACTGGATCCATAGTAGGTGCTTAATAAATTCTTGAATGCAATAGAATGTCCTTCAGCTCATCTTGAGATTTGCTGAAAGATGGCTACATGTTAATGAAGAACTTTGAAATTTGAAAGGCTGAGACAAAAGTCAGAGATCAATGGTGCTGAGTAAGAAGGATTTAGAGGGAAGACCAATGAAAATGTGATCATGTGCAAAAAAAGTCTATGCTTCCTCTTAGCTTGAGATATTTTGGCTAAAACAAGAATTCTAACCCCCCCAAAGTTAATATTATGTTGTTAAATAAATATGGTTGAGAGTATAGTATGTAGGTAAACTGAAAATGATATGAGACTTGCACTATCAAAACACATCACTTAATAAGAACATGCTAGGACCTTTCAGATATATATATATATATATAACTCTAACCCTGCCAGTCCTTTAACAGTTCTGGCCAGGACTCCTGATGTCCACTAAGATCAAATATGAACTCTTCCCTTGGCTAATACAAATCCAGCCTTAAATTAACAATGTATCTTCTACCTAACTTGCCAGCAGCATTACCTTTTACTCCTCCCCAACATCCAGGCCACAGACAAAAGAGACCTAGATGTAACCTTATGTTTCAATTTCCTTACTTGGCCCTTTGTTCCAGGAAGCCTTTTCTTCTTCCCTCTCACACTTGGAAACTGGAGTCCTCTGCAAAGCTTGGTCAATTCAAGTGTCAACTCTTTCCCTTTCCTCATTCCATGAATTGGCAATCACCTGTCCTCCCATTGCTAGCAATTTCAACCATAGATATTTTCCTTTGATTCACCTATGGAGATCTCTCTGACTTTTCTCTCTCTCTTTCTAACCCTACCTACATACCTACATGCACACACACACACACACACACACACACACACACACACACACACACACATTGTCAAATCCTTGAAGGTGGCCTGTAACTGATTCTCTTTGTAATTACAAGCATTTAGCTTGTGATAGGATGTTTCCTGGGCAGGGCATCAAGGAGAACTAGAAAGAAGATAATGATCTTGTCATTTCACAGAAAAGAAGGCAAAAGTAAGAAAAGTTCTACAGGAAGATAGAAAAGTTTCAATAAAATCCTCTTTTAACTTCTATACCTCAAAAAAAAAAAAAAAAAAAAAGGCATTATACAACTGATACTTAAATCTACACTGATTCCACAATATAAGAAGACAAGTTCTCCGGCATATGGCATAGATGTTTAATACTTATTCAGAACTCTTCCCTCAACTCCCAAATGCCCATCCATCAGCCAGTGATTAGATCCAAATAGAAAGGTGCTCAGAGACACCTAACCACCAATGGGGAAAGAAGGCATCATGCATTCAGGGATATATGGTAACCATGGAGATACCCTGTTTCCCAAAGCTAAGGCTATGTCCTAGCTTGACATACCAATAATCCTTTGTGCCCAGGATATCATCCTCAGGCAAAGTGTATTGCTTGGACCAGCACCAAGTAGTCCACTGAGGGATTTAGCTCCCCCTATTTCCCAGGATCACATATCCACAGTCCCTGGTCCAGGTACTGCCTTCCTGTTCCCATCATAGGTTCTGTGTCCTGCAAGGTGAGCGAAACCCCAAGACTTGAGACACTATTTCCACAGGTCCCACGGGAACAGTCACTCAAGACCTAAAAATGTCATAATCCAGCTACTTATGGTATATAAGACCTGCCTCTGGTCCAGCATGTAAAGTCCTCCTTCTTGGGGGGAAGAGGGAGGGAAGGAGTTTTGCTTGCAAATATTTTCCTCACTCTGAAATTAAACTTTGTTTGACTCTCCTGTCTCTAGCCTGCTCTTTGGCTCCGGCCATCCCAGGTTAGAGACTCAATCCTGGTCCATTTAACAAAAGATAAGAAACTGTGCATTCAAGTACACATGGCAACCAGTAGGGAGTTAAGGCTTCATGCACTCAGGCACACATGGCAAACAGTGGAGTTATTAGACATCTGCACCCACAGCTGCTGCCCCTCTCACCGCTCAGAAGTTTCAGAGCTGTCCTTTTGAACCAGAAAACTGCCAAAGAAAAAATCAAGCTCTCCCGGGGTCAGATCTTTTGAATGGACATTTAGTTCTACTCCTTAGTCAATTAGATAATTTACATCACCATAGAACTACTGGCCCCTTAATCACTCTTGATCAGAAGTAGGTCCACATCTCGAGGATAAATAAATCTAGTATTTAATCTAAGAACTGAGCTCTCACTGACCAATCCTCCATTATGCTGTTTTAAAAGAACCAAATCCTTTTAGACAAATATTATAAGGTGAAAAGAGGTAGCCCTGTTTTAGGGGATATTGAGCTAATCCCAGAAGACCTGGATTCAAATTCTGTCTCTGACATATACTGGTGGAAAGTTACTTAACAGTGTTCTAGGCAACTCTATTAGTTTATAAGCGACAACAACAAAAAAGTACAGACTTACTTTGGTAGAAGGAATTTCCTCATCAAAAATTCCTCATGTCAATAAAATCACAGCCAATTCTTCTCTATCCCTTCAATATGAAGGAAAGTGAACTTTTATTGATTGGTGAAAACAGAATCCTGTATCCTACCCAGAGATTCAATAGCAAGAAATTTCAGAAAGGTCAAAAGAGAAAACATTCACAAAAAGAGATTAGGAATGAATGTAAGAGAGAAATGCAAGTTTTCTAAGTAGAATTTATTTATTTATTTATTTGGCTTTTTGCTGAGGCAATTGGGGTTAAATGACTTGCCCAGGGTCACACAGCTAGGGAATGTTCGCCACCTAGCTGCCCCCCTACGTAGAATTTTTAAAATCAGTTACTCAACTAGGAAAAACTGATGATGGAAATGGAGAATTTATCCAAAGACACAGAAGCTGTGACAGGTAGAAAAAACAGATTTGAACACAGAAATACTAAAGTGAAGGAAAATTTGGCAGAAAGGAAGCAAAGGACAATAATGTTAAAAGAACACACGAATTCTATGAAAGTCAAAAATCTGGCCTTGAAGACAGAATGTAAAGAGATTACTTAAGAATCAAAGAAATAAGAAGAATTATCCGAAGCTTTTCTAGACAACTGTGAGCCTACAAAACTGAACAATGAAAAGAAATGGAGCATTATCTGCAAAATACCCAGATTACAGAAATTGAAATAGACATCTTAAGCCTTCCAGTTTCAGAAAATAAAATTGAAGTTGTAAAGGCATTACCAGAATAAGGGAAGAGACAGAGAAGGGATGGGAAGATAAACCCTGCTGTCATGGATTTCAGATGAATTCTATACAATATTTAACAAAATGCCTACAATGCACAGATGACTCTCCCAAATGGGGCAGCTCAGAATATTTCTGTTAAGCTGGTTGACTTATAGGAGGTATCTTCTCCTCCTGGGTTTTGTTTCATTTTTCCTTTTTCAAACACTTGGCTATGAAGCTATGACTGCAGGAGAAAACTGTGGCTAGGGTGGATGAGGTAGATTTTTGTATTGTCATGTATTAAATACGGATGAGAGAAAGTGGTTTGGTGAAGTTAGAAAGATGAATAAATGAATGAATAGATAAAGTTTGTGTTTTTGCTTAAGGTGAGCTTAGGTTGAGAATTTGCGATCATGGAACTTTTATTACTACCTGTTTGGGATGAGTTTTAGACATTCTTTTGGAAGTTTGCTTTTTAGTAATGGCAGTTTTAAGTTAGGTTAGGTTTTTATGGATTTTTTTAAATGCAATGTTAGTACTAATGTATATAGTTGTTTAATTTTATTTTTGAGGTTTTTGAGATATCTTTAAAGGTTTTTCATCCATTAAAGCCCATAATTTGGGCTTTAATTTTTTTTTTCCATTTTACCAAAGCTTGTTTGGATATTATTGATGCTTTTTAAAATTTAAGGAATTTTTTTCTTTTTTTAATTTAATGATTATTTTGTGTTCTTTTCAAAAAGTCTTAGATTTTGCTATTCAGGGTTTCTCACCCCTCCCCCATCTTCTTAATGAGTATCTAATGCTTGTCAATACTTACTTCTTGAATTTTATTTATTATTTAGCATATAGACTTTTTCCTTTGGCAAATTGTGCTTGAAAGAAAAAAAAAATTCCCCTCAGGTTATTTGGGTTAACATCAAGACTTGGGCAAATAACTATCAACCAAATGAAAACTGGCCATAAGTATATCAATCCGATAAGAAAACTCATGGATAGAGATTCAATCAACTGGAGCAGAAATATGTAAATTATGTTGTTAAGTCTTTTTTTTCAGTTGTGTCCCGCTCCTGGTGACCTCTTTTGGGGTTTTCTTGAGAGAGGTACTGGAATAGCTTGCCATTTCCTTGTTCAATCCATTTTACAGTTGAGGAAACTGAGACCACAGGGTTTTGACTTTGCCAGAGTCACACAGTTACTGAGAGTCTGAGGTCATATTTGAACTCAGAAAGAAGGATCTTTGATAATTCTGACCTGGTGCTGTATTTACTATGCCACCTGCTCCTCTATATCAATTACTAGTATCCATTGAAAGGAAAATGAATCTTTTGTAATTTTATTGGGGCACAATGCTTTGGATTTTTTTTTATCATTATAAGTGAGATTAACTACATTATATGTGTATGGATTTTAAGTTTATGATACCTATCATATATTATTGTTGCCTTTTCAGAAGAAAGATTCTAATGGGAATCATAATGGTATGATAACTATTGTGTATCTTTTTAAAATGCTAGTTGAATAAATAACATTTTGTTGTTTCCTCAGGAATTCAATGAAACCTTTCACCAAAAGACTTGACTATAGACTTGAATGACTAGATGGAAGAAGAGTTTAGTGACAAAGAGATAACTATATCTTCGTGTGGTTCCAGTTATGCATTGGCTCCAGAAAAGAATAGAACAATATTTTGTTTGTTTGTTCGTTTTTTTAATTAAAGCTTTTTATTCACAAAATATATGCATGGGTAATTTTTCAGCATTGACCCTTGCAAAACTTTCTGTTCCAAATTTTGCCCTCCATCCCCCTACCCTCTCTCCTAGATGGCAGGTAGTCCAATACATGTTGAATATATTAAAATATATGACAAATACAATATATGTATACATATTTATACAGTTATCCTGCTACACAAGAAAAATCCAATCAAAAAGGAAGAAGAAGAAAAAAAAAAAAACCTGAGAAAGAAAATAAAATGCAAGCAAACAACAGAAAGAGTGAAAATGCTACATTGTGGTCCACACTCAGTTCCCACAGGCCTCTCTCTGGGTGTATATGGCTTTCTTCATCACTGAACAACTGGAACTGGTCTGAAATATTTCATTATTGAAAAGAGCCATGTCCATCAGAATTGATCATCAAATAGTCTTGTTGTTGCCATGTATAATGATCTCCTGGTTCTGCTCATTTCACTCAGCATCAGTTCATGCAAGTCTCTCCAGGCCGCTTTGAAATCATCTTGCTGGTCGTTTCTCACAGAATAATATTCCATAACATTCATATACCATAATTTATTCAGCCATTCTCCAATTGATGGGCATCCACTCAGTTTCCAGTTTCTAGCCACTACAAAAAAGGTTTCCACAAACATTCTTGAACATGTGGGTCCCTTTCCCTCCTTTAAAATCTCTTTGGGATATAAGCCCAATAGAAACACTGCTGGGTCAAAGGATATGCACAGTTTGATAACTTTTTGAGCATAATTCCAAATTGCTCTCCAGAATGGTTGGATCTGTTCACAGTTCCACCAACAATGCATCAGTGTCCCAGTTTTCCCACATCCCCTCCAAAATTTGTCATTATCTTTTCCTGTCATCTTAGTCCATCTGAGAGGAGTGTAGTAGTATCTCAGAGTTGTCTTAATTTGCATTTCTCTAATCAATAGTGATTTGGAGCACCTTTTCATATGACTAGAAATGGTTTTAATTTCTTCATCTGAAAAGTGTCTGTTCATTCCTTTGACCATTTATCTATTGGAGAATGGCTTGAATTCTTATAAATTTGAGTTAATTCTCTACATATTTTAGAAATGAAGCCTTAATAAGAACTCTTGAATGTAAAAAATATTTTCCCAGTTTATTGCTTCCCTTCTAATGTTTTCTGCATTAGTTTTGTTTGTACAAAAACTTTTTAAATTAAAAAATAAAATAGTCAATTTTGTAATTAATGATGATCTCTAATTCTTCTTTGGTCACAAATTCCTTCCTTCCCCACAGAGCTGAAAGGTAGACCACCCTACATTCTTCTAATTTGTTTATAATATCATTCTTTATGTCTAGATCATGAACCCATTTCAACCTTATCTTGGTATATGGTGTTAGGTGTGAGTTAATGAATGCCTAGTTCCTTCCATATTAGTTTCCAATTTTCCTAGTTTTTGTTAAATAGTGAGTTCTTATCCCAAAAGTTGGAGTCTTTGGTTTGTCAAACACTAAATTACTGTAGTCATTGACAATTTTGTCCTGTGAATCTAAACTATTCCACTGATCAACTACTCTGTTTCTTAGCCAGTACCAAACGGTTTTAATGACCATTGCTTTATAATGTAGTTTTAGATCTGGTACAGCTAAGCCACCCTCATTTACTTTTTTTTTCCCCCATTAATTCCCTTGAAATTCTTGACCTTTTGTTCTTTCAGTTGAATTTTGTTGTAATTTTTCTAGGTCAGTAAAATAGTTTCCTGGGAGTTTGATTGGTATAGTACTAAATAAATAGATTAGTTTAGGTAGTTTGTCGTCTTTATTATATTCTCTTGATCTATCAAAGAGCACTTGATATTTTTTCAATTGTAGAACAATTTTTAAAATAATCAGATAATCAGTTTTATAAGCAGTAAATAGTTAACAAGGCAAAACATATTCTGTCCTTTTTATGGTATCAGTGGAAAACATTTTTTTTTAAATGAGAGATGGATCCTTTATCTTTTTTTTTTTTTGATGTACAAGAAAGATCTAAAACTATCTCAAGATCTTACACAGATCTTAAACTATACGTTGATACTAATTATCAAAACAATCCGTTACTAGCTAAAAAATATAAAGATAGTGAAACATAGTAAACATACACTATTTTACAAAAACTCTACTTACATTGTGTTTGATAATTGTAAAGATTTAAGCTTTGGGGATAAAAATTCATTATTTGGAAAAACTTGTTGGAAAACAAAAGGAGTCTGGCAGAAATTGGATACATAGAAGACAATTACCTTATATCATTTACCAAAAAAAGGTCAAAATGTCAAGACATATATATATATATATGTAAACATATATAATGACCTATATATGAAGAGAGATAGGACAAGAAAATTAGAACATGGAACATATTACCTATCACAAGTATAGAAAGGAGAAACTATGCATAGAGACCAAAGAGCATTTTGAGATAAAAATGGATAATTTTGGTACATTAAATTAGAAAACCTTTCAGACCAATAAACAAAGGTAACCAAGATTCAAAGGAAAGAAGATGTTGAAAAATTTAATAGCTGCTTCCAGGAAAAAGATTTAATTTGCCAACATAAGAGGAACATTCCCAAATTTAACGAAATTGGAGTCATTCACCAATTGATATAAAGGACAAAGAATATGAACTGCAACCACCACCCCTGCCTTTGCACATTTTCCTCCACACCTCATCTCCTAGAAATCTCTCTCGAATTCCAAAGTAGCTCAGTAGCTAAATCCAAGGACAAGGAGGACAAAAAACTTTCCCCCAATTTCCAAGTAAAATATATCCTATGTTCTCTCTATCCTGCATTGATTGCCAGGACTACAAAGGACAGGGTGTGTTTGATCTCAACAACTCATGAAA
>JAJPUD010014417.1:23460-40724 GCA_023553655.1 Myrmecobius fasciatus | reverse complement strand
AACACCTGTCCCCAATCAGGGCAGAGTGTCCCGAGTGCCTCAGATAAGCTCCAGGTGTTTGGAATTTGGAGTTTGGAGTTTGGAATTTCTTCCACAATGAGCCGAGCTGAGTCCCACCCTCACTTCCGGCCTGCACAGTTGTCGTCTATTTATCTCTCTGTCCGAGTCCGACTAACCTGATATGAAGTTATCCAGAGAGCTGTGCCCAAATATTTCTGAGTTCGTTGACTTGAAGATCAGTTCGGAGGCTTATTTTATTGTTGATTTGAGAGAAGATTGGAGGAGAGGCAGAAAGTCACCTTTTCACTCCGCCATCTTGGCTCCCTTTCGAATTCATGCCACTCTTGAATAGATAAATGGTCAAGGGATATGAACAATTTTCAGATGATGAAATTAAAACCATCTCTAGTCATATGAAAAGGTGCTCCAAATCACTATTGATCAAATAAATGCAAATTAAGACAACTCTGAGATACCACTACACACCTGTCAGATTGGCTAAAATGATAGGAAAAGATAACGATGAATGTTGGAGGGGATGTGGGAAGACTGGGACACTGATGCATTGTTGGTGGATCCAACCATTCTGGAGAGCAATTTGGAGCTAGGCTCAAAAAGTTATCAAACTGTGCATACCCTTTGACCCAGCAGTGTTTCTATTGGGCTCATAACCCAAAGAGATCTTAGAGGAGGGAATGGGACCCACATGTGGAAGAATGTTAGTGCAGCCCTTTTTGTAGTGGCTAGAAACTGGAAACCGAAGGGATGCCCATTAATTGGAGAGTGGCTGAATAAATTTTGGTATATGAATGTTATGGATTATTATTGTTCTGTAAGAAACGACCAGAAGGATGATTTCAGAGAAGCCTGGTGAGACGTGCATGAACTCATGCTGAATGAAAAGAGCACAAGCAGGAAATCAATATACATAACAACAGTATCATATGATTATCAATTCTGATGGACATGGCTCTCTTCAACAATGAAATTTCTCAAACCAGTTCCAATTGTTCAGGGAAGAAAGCAATATACACCCAGGTAGAGGGATATGAAATTTACCCTACAACATATCATTTCCATGATCTCTATCGATGTTTGCTTGCTTTGGGTTTCCTTTGTCAGATATTTTTTGTTCATGTAGATACGATTTTCTTGCACAGCAAGATAAGTATGGAAATATGCATACATATATTCGACTTGTCAAGTATTTTAATATAATTAACATGTTGTGGACTTCCTAACATCTAAAGGAGGGGAGGGGACTGGGGGAAAATTTGTAAGGGAAAGCTTTGTAAGGATCAATGTTGAGGAACTAAACAAACAAAAAAAAAGATAAAGCCCTGAAAAGAGCTTACTTGCTTTGGTGACAGGCACACAAAATAATAAATTCAAGATATGAATCAAGATCATCTTACTGCAAGTTTATCGTTCTTTCTATTGTACCAAATTGTCTTTGCTGCTGGCAGACAATTTATTTACCCCATATATATGTTTTATTTTATTTTTACATGTATATTAACTTTTTAAAATACACATTTCTTTATGAATCATGTTAGGAGAGAAAAATCAGAACAAAAGGAAAAAAAAAAACACGACAAGAAAAAAAAAGGGAAAAAAGTGAAAATATATCATATCTTGATTTACATTCAATCTCTATTATTCTTTTTCTGGATGTAGATGGCATTTTCTATCCAAAGTTTATTGTAGATGTCTTGGATCACTGAGCCTATGAGAAGAAGCAAGTCTTTTGTAGTTGTCCATGGCAAAATCTTGACATTATTGTGCACAATATATTCCCGTTTCTGCTTGTTTCAGTCAGCATGAGTTCATATAAATCTTTCCAAAGCTTTCTAAAATCAGGTTGTCTATCTTTTTTATAGAACAATAACATTGCATAACTTGCTCAACCATTCCCCAATTTATAGGCAATTCTTTGCCTCCACAAAAAGAGTTGGGTCCTTTTCCTTCCTTTATGATTTTCTTGGGATATAGACCCAGTTGTGGTACTGCTGAGTCAAAGAATATGCACAATTTTATACCCCTTTAGGCATAGTTCCAAATTGCTCTCCAGAATGGTTTGATCATTTCACAACTCCACCAACAATGCATTAGTGTCCCAATTTTCCTACATCCCATTCAACATTTATCATTATCTTTTTCCTGTTGCCCTAGCCAATCTGAGAGGTTTTAATTTGTATTTCTCTAAACAAGAGTGCTTTGGAGTATTTTTTTTCCACATGACTATAGGTGGTTTTAATTTCATTATCTAAGAATTATCTGTTTATACCTTTGACCAGTCCTGAAGTGGGGAAGGACTTGTATTCTTATAAATTTCACACGTTTCTTTGTTTTAGAAATAAGGTGTTTATCAGAAAAAAACTGGCTGTAAAAAAATTTGTCTCAGCTTTGTACTTCCTTTTTAATCTTGTTTGTGTGCATTTTGTTTATGCAAAATCTTTCAAATTTAATGTTATGAAAGTTATCCATTTTGCATTTCATAATATTCTTGATTTCTTCTTTGGTCATCTATTCCTTCCTTCTCTAAAGATGCGATAGATAAATTATTTCTTGATCTCCTATTTTGCTTACAATATCTCCATTTAAGCTCAAATCGTGTAACCATTTTGCCCTTATTTTGGTATGGGGTGTGAGGATGTAATATATTATCTTCCAGTTTTCCCAGTAATTTTCATGAAAAAGTAAATTTTTATCCCAGGAATTGGAGTTTAGGAGTCTATCAAATACTACATTCATATATGCCTTTATTATTGTGTCATATTCCTTTGATCAGTCCCTGTATTTCTTAACCAATATCAAATGACTTTGATGAGTGGCATTTATAATACAGTTTTACATCTGGTGCCACTAAAATTACCATCCTTTGCATTTTTAATTAATTATTTTGATATTCTTGCCCTTTTGTTCTTCCAGATGAATTTTGTTATTATGTTTTCTAGGTGTATAAAATATTTTTTGCAGTTTGCTATGGCACTGAAAAAGTGGAACAATTTAGTCAGAATTGTCATATTTATTGTATTAGCTCAGCCTACCCATGAGCAATTGGAATTTTTCCAATTGTTTAGATATGATTTTATTTGTGTGAGGAGTCCTTTGTGATTGTATACATATAGTTCCATGTTTGTCTTGAAGGTAGATGAGCAAATATTTTATTTTGTGTCATTATTTTAAATGGAATTCCTCTTTCTACCTCTTGCTAAAGGTCTTTATCAATAATACATAGAATTGTTCATGATTTGTGTGGATTAATTTTGTATCCTGCAACTTTGCTAAAGCTAATTGTTTCCAAGTAGGTTTTTGCATGATTTTCAAGGATTATCTGATTATATTATCATATGATCTTCAAAGAGTAATAGTTTTATCACATCATTATGGATTCTAATTTCATTAATTTCTTTTTCATATTGCTGAAGCCAACTTTTGCAGTACAAAATTGAATAATAGTGATTATATCCTTATTTTATACTGACCTTATTGGGAATACATTCTGCTACTCTCCATTGCAAATAATGCTTGCTGACAGTTTTAGATAGCTGTTGCTTATTATTTTAAGATAAACTCCCTTTATCTCAAATGCTCAATATGACTGGATTTTTATTTTCTCAAAAGCTTTTTCTGGATCTATTGAGATTATCATAGATTTGCATTGATTTTGTTATTGATATTGTCAATTATGTTTATGGTTTTCCTAATATTGAACCAGACCTGCATTCCTGGTATAATTCCCATTTGGTCGTAGTGCATAATTCTGCTTATAAATTGTTGTAATCTCTTTGCTAATATTTTACATAAATTTTAAATCAATATTCATTAGTGAGGTTGGTCTGTACCTTTCATTCTCTGTTTTGGTGCTTCCTAATTTAGATATCAGTGCCATATTTGTGTCACAGAAGGAATCCCCCATTACCTATTTTCCCAAATAATTTACATAGTATTGGAATTGATTGTTCTTTAAATGTTTGGTAGAATTCACTTGCAAATTCATCTAGCCCTATTATTGATAGTTTTTTTAATTATTTTTTTCAAGAATGGGAATATTTAAGTAATTTTCTTTCTCTTTTATTAATCTGGGCAATTTATATTTTTGTAAATATTCATCCATTTGTATTAGATTGTCAGATTTACTGTCATATAGATGGGCAAAATAGCTCCTAATTATTGCTTTTATTAGTAATAAGTTCATCTTTTTTCATTTCTGATGCTGGTTATTTGGTTTTTTCTTTCCTTTTCCTAATCAGATTAAAGAAAGGTTTATCAATTTTGTTGATTTTTCATAAAACTAAGTCAGTTTTGTTAATTAGTTCATTAACTTTCTTATCAAGCTATTTAATTTAATTGATTAATTTTATTAATCACTCTCAAGTTTCAAAATTTATAATTTGTTATTTAATTGGGGGGGTTCTCTTTATAGCTTTTTTAGTTGCATGCCCAATTCATTGATTTTCTCTTTCTCTATTTTATTGATGTCAGTGTTTAGACATATAAAATTTCCCCCTAAGAAATGCTTTAGATACATCACATAGGTTTTGGAATATTGGCTCATTATTGCCATTTTGTTTAATGAAATTATGAATTGTTTCTGTGTTTTTTTTGTTTGAACCATTTATTGTTTAGAATTCAATTATTTAATTTCCAAATGGTTTTTTGTCCATCTTTCCCTGTTCCTTTATTTAAATATTTATTATTTCACTGTCATCTGAAAAAAAAGTATTTACTATTTCTGTCTTTCTTTCTTTGATTTTGAGGTTTTTGTGCCCTAATGCATGGTAAATTTTTGTGTAGGTGCCATGTACTGCTCAGAAAAAAAATATATTCCTTTCTTTTCTTATTCAATTTTTCCCCAAAGGCCTATCATATGTAGGTTTCTAGGAGTCTATTAACCTCCCTCGTTTCTTTCTTGTTTATTTTGTGGCTAGATTTTGTCTGATTCTCCAAGAGGAAGACTGAAGTCCTCCATTAACATAGTTTTGCTATCTATTTCTTCCTGTAACTGGCTTAATAACTTCTTTAAGAATTCAGATGCTCTACCATTTGATGCATGTAGCACCATTACTACTTCCTTGTTTATAATACCCTTTCACAAGATGGACTTGCCTTCCTTATCTTTTTTTTAATTATATCTATTTTTGCTTTTGCTTCATCTGAAATCAGAATTGCTACTCATGTTTTATTTGCTTCAGCTAAAACAATAAATTCTGGTATAATATTTTACCCTTTCTCTGTATGTATCTCTCTGTTTAAATGTGTTTCTTGTGAATAACATATTGTAGGATTCTATTTTTTTATTCACTTTGCTATTCATTCCCATTTTAGAGGACAATTCATGCCACGTACTTGCACACTTATGATTACCCTCCATCCCATTTTCTCCCCTGCTTATACTTTTGTTCTCTCTTTTCACCTTTTCCCTCCCTGCTCTCTTCCTGCTATCCTGCTATCACCTCTCCTCCCTTCTGCTACTTTTTTCCCCTAGTCTTTCAGCCCTCCCTTTTAATAAGGCCCTCCCTTTCTTTTTCTCTTTTTCTTCCTACTTCTCTATAGGGTAAGATAAATTTCTATATCCAATTGAGAAATTTTTCACTCTTTTAGTCCAAGCTGATGAAATAAAGCATCATACAATGATCATCTCCTTTCCTTCTTTCCCACTATTGAAATAGGTCTTTTATGGTCCTTTATGAGATCTAATTTATACTATTAAACTTCCCCTTTTCCTTTCTTCCAATTCAATATTTTTTTCCAACTCTTAATGTCTATTTCACTGATGTGTATGTTCACTTTAAAAGCCTTAATTGCCCCCAAAGTGCCCCAGAATCACAGATGTATTTTCCCATGTAGCATCATAAAGAATTAAACTTTTGTGTGTGTATACAGATATATATGTGTATGTGTGTGTGTTGTGTGTTGTATGTATGCATGTATGTATTTTCCACCTTTAGCTTTCTATCCTTCTTTTGAGTCTTGTGTTTGAAGATTAAATTTTTGCATAGTTCTGCTTTTTTCAATAGAAATATTTGAAAGTCTCTTACTCCATTGAAGATCTATCTCCACCCATGAAAGATGATGCTCAGTCTCACTGAGTAGTTAATTCTTAGTTGTAATTCCAGATCCTTTGTCATCCAGAATATTGTATTCTAGAGCCTTTGCTTCTTTATTGTAGACACTGCAAGATTCTTGGTAATCCTGACTATTGTCCCTTCATAATTGAATTGTTTTTAATCTGACTGCTTGCAGTAATTTTTTTTCCCTTCAGATTATATAGTTCTGCAGTTTTGCAACAATATTATTTGGGGTTTTCCTGGATTCTTTCAATGACATTTTCCCCTCTGGTTCTAGTATATCAGGGCAGGTTTTTTTTTTGTTTTGTTTTGTTTTTTAACAATCACTTGAAGAATGCTTTCCAGGCTCTTTTGTTGCTCTTGGCCTTCAGGTAGAACAATAAATTTTAAATTGTCAATCTTGGATCTATTTTCCCAATTCACTGTTTTTCCAATGAGGTATTTTGCATTTTTTTCCAATTTTTTTCCATTCATTTTAATTTGACTCATTCTTAATGTCTCTTAGATTCATTAGCTTCCATTTGCACCTCTTCTAGGTTTTATTGTGTGATTTTCTTTAGTTAGCTTTTGTATCTTTATTCCCATTTAATCAGTTCTACTTTTTAAGGTGTTGTTTTCTTCAGTTGATTTTTTTTTTGCATTTGGCTTATTGTGATTTTTAGGCGTAGATTTTTAGTGCCTTTTTTGTATTTGGTCAATTTTATTTTTAAACAATTATTTTCTTTAGTCATTTTCCTTACTTTTCTAAACTGTTGATTCTCCCTTGCATACCTCTGTTTCTTTTCTTATTTTTTTTCTTTTACCTCTATTTGATTTTTAAAATCTGTCATGAGCATTTCCAAGAAGTCTGCTTGGACCTGAGGCCAATTTATATCACTCTTTGAGATTTCCTCTGTGGAAATTCTGTTCTCTGAGTTGGTGTTTTGGTATTCCCTGTTACCATAGTAGCTTTGTATGATTAAGGTTCTTTCAGTTTCTTGCTTATCTGATTTCTTTCTTTCTCTGTATTTCTTCTTTTGTGACTTTTATGGTTGGTCTCTGTTCCTGGAGCAAAGAGGGTGCTATCCTAAACTTCCTGTGAAGCTCTGAGCTTTGGCTGTGAACACAGAGGCCTCTTGTGTTTGTAGGATTTAGTTTTGCCTGCTCTTTGTAGGAAACAACCTGGTTTCCCCAAATTTGCCTTCTGAATTTGGAATAGAGGCTGTCCCTCTGGTTTGTTCCAAACTGACTCAGAACTGAGGTTCTTAGTTGCTGATCTACTGTGTTTAAGGTCATCTCACTAGATTTCCCAGACTCTGTCTGAGCTGGGCTGAACACCCTTCTCACCCCAGTGAGATTGACCTTTCTTGAAGCTTTTCCATTCAATATTTAGTTGGAAAGTGGTTTTAATTCCATTAGACTCTGTTTAGAGACTTGACTTCATGTGATTTTCATAAAAGACCCATTTCTAATAAATTTGTATTAAAAATATTTATTTAATATTTACCCAGTTACATTCAAAACATTTTTTTACATTTTTAAAAGATTTTTGCGTTCTTGATTCTTTCCTCTTTCTCCACACACAATTAAGAAAACACATGTAGTTATGCAAAACATTTCCATGAAAGTCAAGTTATGAAAGAAAACATAGATATTTAATCCTAAATAAAATAAAAATCCTCAGGAAAACAGTTTTTAAAAAAGAGAGAGACAGAGACAGAGACAGAGAGAGAGATAATATTTTGATCAGTATTCAGAATTGATCAGTTCCATCTGTGGGTATGGATAGGATTTTTCTTCATAAGTTCTTCAGAGTAGTTGTGGATAATTATACTATGGAAAATAACAAGGTCATTTACAGCTGGTCATTACAGAACATTGCTACTACTTTGTATACAGTATCTTTCACTTTCTTCATGGTGAACTTTCCAGGTTTTTTTGCTTTGTTATGTTTTTGTTGTTGTTGCTGTTGTTGTTGTTTTTCCAGAAAGCATCCTGATCAGCATTTTCCAGAGAACAATAATATTTCACTGGAAAAACTTGCTTCAAAGTTTTTGGTTTTTTTTTACAATTAATATTGCTAATTTCTTTCCCCCCCTTTATTCTCTCTTTCCTTTCACCCTCCTCCAAAGTGTTTTGCTACTGATCAATGCTTTCCCCAATACGTTCTGTTTTTTATCACTCTCCCTCCTTCCCATATCGCATTCCCTTTCTATTTTCCTGAAGGATAGAACAGATTTCTATACCCCTATTGAGTATGTATGTTATTCCCTATTGGAAGCAATTCTGATAAGAGTAAGGTTCCCTCACTACTTCTCTCTTCCCCTTTTTACCCTCCACTGTGAAAGTTTTTTCTTGTCTCTTTTTTATGGAAGATTTTTTTTGCCACCACTACCCTTCTCCCTTTCCCTTTCTCCCAGTATATTTCTCTCTCACCTCTTAATTTCATCATTTAAAAAAAGGATATGATAATATCTTCATATTCAACTCACATCCATGCTTTCTGTCCTCTTTCTTACTGCCACAATAATGAGAAATTTCTAATGAGTTATACAAGCATAATCCTCTCTTATAGGAATGTACACAGATAAAACTGAATAAGACTTTTATGATATCACTTCCCTGATTACCTCCTTATACTTCTGCAGTGTCTTATATTTGAAATTTAGTAGAAAATTAGAAATTTGTAATTTGAAAATTAGATTTCCATTCATCATCATGTGATGATCTTTTCAATACAATTGCTTGAAAATCCTCTGTTTCATTAAATGACAACCTTTTCCCCTGAAGGATTATATTCAGTTTTGTAGGGGAGGTGATTCTTGGTTGTAATCCTAGCTCCATTACTCTCAGGACTATAATATTCAAACCTCTCTGGTCTAATGTAGAAGCCACTAAATCCTGACTGCAGCTCCACTATACATGAATTCTTTGTTTTTGGATATTTGCAGTATTTTCTCCTTGACATGAGAATTCCTGAATATGGCTATAATATTCTTGGGAGTTTTTATTTTGGAATATCTGTCAGGAGGTGATCATGGATTCTTTTAATTTCTACTTTCCCCCTAGATTCAGATAATTCCTTGAAAAATGATGTCCAAGCTCTTTTTGGTCATGAATTTCAGGTAGACCAATAATTTTAAAATATCTCTCATACATCTATTTTCCAGGTCAGTTGTTTCATTTTCTTGGTTTTGATTTATTGTATCTTGATTTCTCCTAAAGTCATTCACTTTCATTTGCTCAATTCTGTTTTTAAGGAATTGTTTTCCTCAGTGAACTTTTGTACCTCCTTTTTCAATTGGCCAATTTTGGGTTTTAGGGCATTTTTCTTCTAATTTTTTTGTATTTCCTTTTGTATCTCTCTCAATTCTTTTCCTAATTTTTCCTTTATCACTCTTACTTGATTTTCAAAGTCCCTTTGAGCTCTTCCATGTCCTCAACCCAATTCTTATTTTTCTTGAATGTTTTGGATGTAGAAGCTTTCATTTTCATATGATCTTCTGAGTGTTTATTTTGATTCTCTTTGTCACCATAACTTTCAAAGGTCAGAAACTTTTGTTTTTCTGCTCATTTTTCTAGCCTATTTCTCTGTTTTTAACTCTTTGTTAAAGTAAGGCTCTGTTTCCACAGTGGATACTGCACTTTCCCAACCTTTGCAGGTTTTGTGCAGCTTATTTCAGCAATTTTTCCAGGAATTTAAGCATTTGTTTGTCTTGGATCTGTTATGTGCCCCACTATAGCTGTAAGATCTAATGTACTGGTGGGGGATGGAGGATGAAGGTAAAAGGCTGGAGCAGAAACTATTATGCTTCAGGTGAACAAAAATAAGCTGGGGTAGCAATCCTTATCTCAGATCAAGTAAAAGCAAAGATAGATCTAATCAAAAGAGATAAGGAAGGAAACTATATTTTATTAAAGGGTCCCATAGATAATGCAGCAATATCAATACTAAATATAGATGCACCAAGTGCAATAGCATCCAAATTCCTAGGCGAGAAATTAAGAGAGATGCAAGAAGAAAAAGACAGTCAAACTATACTAGTGGGGGATCTCAACCTTGCTCTCTCAGAATTAGATAAATCAAACCACAAAATTAACAAGAAAGAAACTAGGGAGGTAAGCCGATTGTTAGAAAAGTTGGGTATGATAGATCTGGGGAGAAAATTGAATGGAGACAGTAGGGAGTTTACTTTTTTCTCAGCAGTCCATGGAACTTATACAAAAATTGACCATGTGTGAGGGCATAAAAACCTCAAAATCAAATGCAGAATAGCAGAAATAGTAAATGCATCTTTTTCAGATCATGATGCAATAAAAATCACATTCAATATAAAACCAGGAGAAAATAGGCCAAAAGTTAATTGGAAATTATATAATTTAATCCTGAAGAATGAATGGGTGAGAGAACAAATCATAGACACAATCAATAATTTCATCCAGGAGAACAATAATGAGACAACATACCAAAATTTGTGGGATTCAGCCAAAGCAGTTATAAGGGGCAATTTTATATCTTTAGATGTTTACTTGAATAAAATAGAGAAAGAAAAGATCAACGAATAGGGCTTATTATTAAAAAAAAAAACTAGAAAAGGAACAAATTAAAGACCCTCAATTAAATACCAAATTGGAAATTCTAAAAATAAAAGGAGAAATTAATAAAATTAAAAATAAGAAAACTATTGAATTAATAAATAAAACTAAGAGTTGGTTCTATGAAAAAAAACAACAAAGTAGATAAGTCTTTAGTTAATTTGATAAGAAAAAGGAAAGAGGAAAATCAAATTGTTAGTCTCAAGAATGATAAGGGAGAACTTTCCTCCAATGAGGAGGAAATTAGAGCAATAATTAGGATTTACTTTGCCCAACTTTATGCCAGTAAGTTTGATAATCTAAATGAAATGGACGAATATCTACAAAAATATAGATTGCCCAGGTTAACAGAAGAGGGTATAAACTATTTAAATAGCCCCATATTAGAAAAATAAATAGAACAAGCTATTAACCAACTCCCTAAAAAAAAAATCTCCAAGACCAGATGGATTTACATGTGAATTCTAACAAACATTCAAAGAACAATTAATTCCAATACTATATAAACTGTTTGAGAAAATAGGGACAGATGGTATACTGCCCAATTCCTTCTATGAGACTGATATGGTGCTGATAGCTAAACCGGTAGGGTGAAAACAGAGAAAGAAAACTATAGACCAATTTCCCTAATGAATATTGATGCAAAAATTTTAAATAAGATATTAGCAATGGGATTACAGAAAGTCATCCTGAGGATAGTACACTATGACCAAGTAGGATTTATACCAGGGATACAGGGCTGGTTCAATATTAGGAAAACTATCAGCATAATTAATTTTATTAATAACCAAACTATCAAAAAACATATGATTATCTCAATAGATGCAGAAAAAGCCTTTGATAAAATCCAACACCCATTCCTATTAAAAACACAAGAGAGTATAGGAATAAATGTGCTTTTCCTTAAAATTATCAGTAGCATCTATTTAAAACCATCAGCAAGTATCATATGTAATGGAGAAAAACTAAAGCCATTCCCAATAAGATCAGGATGAAACAAGGCTGCCCACTGTCACCATTACTATTTAATATTGTCTTAGAAATGTTAGCTTTAGCAATAAGAGAAGAAAAAGAGATAAAAGGAATCAGAGTAGGTAATGAAGAAACGAAATTATCACTCTTTGCAGATGATATGATGGTATAATTAGAGAATCCTAGAGACTCAACTAAAAAACTAGTAGAAACAATTCACAACTTTAGCAAAGTTGCAGGATTCAAAATTAATCCACATAAATCATCAGCATTTTTATATATTACCAACAAAATTCAGCAGCAAGAGATACAAAAACAAATTCCATTCCAAATAACGGATGATAGGATAAAATATTTGGGAATCTATCTTCCAAGGAAAAGTCAGAAACTATACGAACTAAACTATAAAACACTTTCCACACAAATAAAATGTTAGTAATGACATTATGGAAAGTAATCCCCAGGATAACACGTTATAACCAAGTAGGATTTATACCAAGAATGTAGGGCAGTTTCAATATTAAGAAAACTATTAGTATAATTGAAAATATCAATAACCAAAGTAACAAAAATCATATGATTATCTCAATAGATTCATGAAAATGTTTGATAAAATTGAACACCCATTCTTATATTAAATAAAACAGTAGAGAGTATAGGAATAAATGGACTTTTCCTTCAAATAATCAGTAGCACCTACTTAAAACCATCAGCAAGGTTCATATGTAATGGGTACAAACTAGAACCATACCCAATAAGATCATGAGTGAAACAATGTAGCCCACTATCTCCAATACTATTCAATATTGTATTAGAAATATTAGCTTGGGCAAAAAGAGATTAAAGGAACTAGAGTAATTCATGAGGAAACCAAATTGTCATTCTTTGCAGATGATATAATGGTATACTTAGAGAACTTCAGAGACTTAACAAAAAAAGTACTAGAAACAATTCACAATTTAGCAAAGTTGCAGGATACAAACTAAATCCACATAAATCATCAGCATTTCTATATATTATCAACAATGTTCAGCAGCAAGAGGTACAAAAAGAAATTCCATTCAAAATAATTGTTAATAGTATAAAATATTTGGGAATCTATCTGCCAAGGGAATGTCAGGAACTGTAAGAATAAAACTACAAAACATTTTCTACACAAAAAAATCAAACCTAATCCTCTGGAAAAATATCAAGTGCCCATGGGTAGGCTGAGCAAATGTAATAAAAATGTCAATACTACCTAAATTAATTTACACATTTAGTGTCATACCAAACTTCCAGGAAATTATTTTGCAGATAAAGAAAAAATAGTAGCAAAGTTCATTTGGAAGAACAAAAGGTCAAGAATTTCAAGTGAATTAGTGAAAAAAATTACTGGTGACACTGGCCTAACTGTGCCAGATCTAAAAGTATATTATAAAGCAGTGGTCATCAAAACCATTTGGTACTGGTTAAAAAATAGAGTAATTGATCAGTGGAATATGATAGGATCACAGGACAGAAATAGGAAATAATTATAGCAATGTAGTGTTTGACAAACCCAAAGACCCCAGCTTTTGCGATAAGAACTCACTATATGACAAAAACTGCTGGGAAAATTGGAAACTAGTATGGAAGAAATTAGGGCTTGACCCACACCTAACAACATACCAAGATGAGATCTAAATGTGTTTATGATTTAGACATAAAGAGTGATATTATAAGCAAATTAGAGGAATATAGGTTATTTTACCTCTCAGATCTGTGGAGAAGAAAGAAATTTGTGTCCAAAGAAGAACTGGAACCCATAACTGAACATAAGATAGATATTTTTATTATATTAAGTTATAAAATTTTTGTACAAAGAAAACTAATGCAGACAAGATTAGGAGGGAAGCAATAAATTGGGAAATCATTTTTACATTTAAGGCTTCTGATAAAAGGATCATTTCTAAAATATGTGGTAAATTGATCCAAATTTATAAGAATTCAAGCCATTCTCCATTCAAAAAAGCATATCAACAGTCAATTTTTAGATGAAGATATTAAACCGATTTCTAGTCATATGAAAAGTTGCTCCAAATGACTATTGATCAGAGAAATGCAAATTAAGACAACTCTGAGATACCACTACACACCTGTCAGATTGGCTAAGAAACAGGAAAAGATGATGTCAAATGTTGGAGGGGATGTGGGAAAACTGGAACACTGATACATTATTGGTGGAACTGTGAGTGGATCCAAACATTCTGGAGAGCAATTTGGAAATATGCTCAGAGTTATGAAACTATGCAAACCCTTTGACCCAGCAGTGTTTCTATTGGAGCTATATCCCAAAGAGATTTTAAAGGAACTAAAAGGACCCACAAAGGTAAAAAAAATGTTTGTGGAAATTCTTTTTGTAGTGGCTAGAAAGTGGAAACTGAATGCATGCTCATCAGTTGGAGAATGGCTGAAAAAATTACAGTATATGAATATTATGAAATATTGTTATTTAAAAAACAACCAGCAAGATAATTTCAGAGAGACCTGGAGAGACTTACAAAGACTAAGACTAAGTGAAATGAGCAGAAGCAGGAGATCAGCATACATGGCAACAAGACTACATGATGATCAGTTCTGATGGACATGGCTTTTTTCAACAATTGATAATGCAAACCAGTTCCCATTGTTCAATGACGAAGAAAGCCATATACACCCAGAGAGAGGTCTGTGGGATCTGAGTCTGGACCACAACATAGCATTTTCATGCTTCCTATTGATAGTTTGTTTGCATTTCATTTTCCTTCTCAAGTTTTTTTTTTCTTTCTAGATCTGATTTTTCTTGTGCAGGAATATAATTGTATAAATATATATATATATATATATATATATATATACACATATTGGATTTATCATATATATTAACATAGTCAACATGTATTAGACTACCTGTTATCTATGGAGGAGCAGGGGAAGGAGGAAAAATTTGGAATAGAAAGTTTTGTAAGGGTCAATATTGAAAGATTACCCATGTATATGTTTTGCAATAAAAAATAAATTAAAACAAAAAGAAAATCCCAAAAGGGGTCATGAAAAGACAAAAAAAAATAGCCAGATATATTTTCTCTTTCTTCCTCCTTCTGTTCCCAATCGACCTTAGAGGCATATGAGCCAGGAATAAGTCTTCTAACAAATATACATAATCAAATGAAACAAACTTTTATATTGGCCCTGTCATAAAATTAGTATTTCATTCCATATAGTTTATCCATTATCTCTCTTTCACTACTGTAGCCCTCTAATATTCTTAATCAGGTATTCTGAAACAATAGTTGCATATTCAATTGACAAGAGTTCTTAAGGATATATGTACTACTTGCTAGTCACTTTGAAAAAAAAAAACTGGAGTACAAGTTGAAATAAAAATAACCCCTGGTCTCAGAGACTTAACATTGTAATTAGGAAAGATAACATATAAAGATATGTTGGAAATGGAAAAGGAGGAGGTAGATAGGTATTAGGAAAGCCTATGTGGACCCCATAGATGTGGAGTATGATGCAGCTTTGTATTGTATTACCTAGTACTTAATGAACATGTCATAAATTCACAATGGCCATTTTCTTTGACAAAGAGTAGATTTATTTAGATGAATAGGTTACAGACAAAATCAAAGGATGAAACAGGCACCAGAAGTGGTACATATGAAATAGACTTGGGAGAGCATATAATTAAAAAGGAAAGGAATTTGGAAAATAAAACATTAAAGGAATATGCTATGAAACTTAAGCATGCCATTGACTGAAATGGCAGGTTAATCCACAGAGTTTAGCAGACTAAGGAGAAAGGCACCAATAAAGGAAAAGCACTATGAGGGAGAGAGAGAGCCTTATATAGGGCTTAGTGCTGAAGAGAACTTAAGCAAAGATCTTCAAAGTAAGCATTATAAATATTAGGGGGGGAATTGTCTTGGGGGTTTCTCAGGGAGACCAGAGAAGTAAAGGCAAAAAATCAAGAGGTAGTTCCTTCCTAGATAGTTTGGGAATTATTCAATAATAGAATTATCTAATAATAGATTCTTTCTGACCTGGAAGAGAGTAAGTCACATTAAGTTCAAGTTTCAAATGTCATAGATATGGTTGAAAGAGAAAAAAAAGAACTTGGAAATGTCACAGTGGCCTAGGCCGCAGCCAGTTCATATGTTTTTATTCTATTCTCATAATAGGAAATGGGGAAAGTGAGAAGAGAAGAGACAAATTAAAGCAGGGAGGAAAAAAGCATACTATATTTCAGCTAATCCAATTTCTCATTTTTCAGGTAAGGAAGTTAAGAAGCAGATGATTTAAAATAATTGTCCAAGTCATCTAGATAAATAATGGGAAAGTGATATTAGAATAGTGCTTATTATTTTTATACTAGATTTCCCCCCCGATTAAATAAAACAGCTTCAAGTATTCAGTTATTTTGTATAAATACTTAGTAAGCACATATTTTTACAGACTAAGAATATTTAGACAAGATATAAAATATCGGTACGGGATTTAGTCTATTAGCATAACAAAACATTTAGGGATAAGGTAGAAAATAGCAAATGATAAATGTTTTAGTGAAGTGCTTTATAATATTTGAGTAAAAAGATTGATATGAGGCAGAATGGATGATATAGGAAAAGAGAGAAATCAGGAAAATGTTTACTAAAGGTTGTTATATTTGGGATTAATTTTATTGTCATTATTATTGCTACTGTTCTTTTTTATTTCATTTTTAGTCATGTCTGACTCTCCACAATTTCTTTGGGAGTTTTCTTTGCAAACAAAATAGGATGATTTGCCATTTCCTTCCCCAGATACTGATAAAAAAAAGAGAGGCAAACAAGATTAACACTTATCTAGCATCACACATCTAGAAGTATTAAACCATATTTGAATTGAGGAAAATGTGTCTTTCTGATTCCAGGCCTGGCATTCTATCCCCTGTTCCATCTAGTTACCTGTTATTAAACAATCAGTGAAGGAAAAAGAAAACATTCTTGGCATGAATAATAAAGTAGGTAAACATAAAAGAGAAGATAAGAAAAGATAAAATCACCAGATTTGATAATATTTTTCCACACAAACAAAACCAATGAAGCTAAAATTACAAGACAATTAAATAACTGAAAAAATACTTATTTTATTAATTTTTAATTTCAAAGACAAATAAAGATATAAATTTATAGGTATAGGAACCATTCCACTATTAATGATACTTAAAATATATGAACAAATTTAAACAAACTGAAGTTATCAATGATAATGTAAAAATTATAAATTCCATAAATGTCATTCAATAAATATTTATTAAATACCTAGTATATTCCAAACACTGTTCTAAGCCTTGAGAATACAAAGGAAAGTAAAGGCTCTCTCTATTCTCAGGGATTATATAATATAATCAGTAAAAATTAGTGAAATGTAAATAAAAGGAACTCTAAGTTTCAGTCTCATACCTATCAATTTGACAAAAGTAAAAGTAAAATATGAAATTTTGAAGGGCTATGGGAAGAAACAACCATGTAGGAAATGTTCTGAAATAGTTACTAAACTGTACATATCTTTTAGCCTGCGTAAAATTACAATTTACAGATTTATCTACCAAAGAGATCAAATAAAAGGAAAAAGGACCCATATTTAGGGGAAAAATAA
>JAJPUD010014417.1:833-23450 GCA_023553655.1 Myrmecobius fasciatus | reverse complement strand
AGAACCTAGAGAACAATTTATATAATAACAACCTTGTAAAGATTACATAAACCACCTCTTCTTAAAATTATGTTTAATATCAATTTTCAGATGATGAAATTAAAACTATTTCTAGTCATATGAAAAGGTGCTCCAAATCACTACTGATCAGAGAAAGGCAAATTAAGACATCCCTGAGGTACCACTACATGTCTGTCATATTGGCTAAAATGACAGGAAAAGATAATGACAAATGTTGGAGGGAATGTGGGAAGGCTGGGACAGTGATGCATTGTTGGTGGAACTGTGAACAGATCCAGCCATTCTGGAGAGCAATTTGCAACTATGCTCAAAAAGTTATCAAACTCTGCATACTCTTTGACCCAGCAGCATTTCTATTGGGCTTATATCCCAAAGAAATCATAAAGGAAGGAAAGGGCCCCACATGGGCAAGAATGATTGTGGCAGCCCTTTTTGTAATGGCTAGAAACTGGAAACTGAATGAATGCCCATCAATTGGAGAATGGCTGAACAAATTATGGTATATGAATGTTAATGGAATTTTATTGTTCTGTGAGAAACAACCAGCAGGATAATTTCAGAGAGGCCTGGAGAGACGTGCATGAACTGATGCTGAGTGAAATGAGCAGAACCAAGAGATCATTATGCACGGCAAAAATACTATATGATGATCAATTCTGATGGACATGGCTCCCTTCAATAATTAAATGTTTCAAAACAGTTCCATTTGTTCAGTGAAGAAAGCCATATACACCAGAGAGAGGGATGTGAAATGTGGACCACAACATAACATTTTCATGCTCTCTATTGATGTTTGCTTGCATTGTGTTTCCTTTCTCTGATTTTTTTCTTGTAGATACGATTTTTTTCTTGTACAAAAAGATAACTCTGGAAATATGTATACATATATTCGATATGTCAAGTATTTTAACATAATTAACATGTAGTGGATATCCTGCCATCTAGAGGAGGGGTGGGGAGTAGGGGGGGAAATTTGTAACAGAAAGCTTTGTAAGGGTTAATGTTGAAGAATTACCCATACATACTTTTGCAAATAAAAAGTTTTAATTAAAAAGATTATGTTTAATATTGGGAATGCCTTTCATCCAGAAACAATAGCAGTCATACCAGTCGTCATGCTCTCCAAGCAAGACTATTCCTGATTTTTGAAGTAACTTCTCTACTAGTTTCACTCACAATTTTTATGAATCTCTTCCAAAGGAATAATTTAAGTTCCTCTTTCTTACTTTGTCTCTGTCTTTGTATCTTTCCCATTTTTTGTCTGTTTCTCTGCTTCTCTATCTTCTTTTTATTCTTTTTCCCCCTCTCCTTCTCTCTCTCCCCCTCTCCCTCTCCCTTTTTTCTCTCCCTTCCTCTCTCTCTCTCTCTCTCTCTCTCTCTCTCTCTCTCTCTCGACTCGATTATACATAGTTTCAGAGGACCAATACTCTTTTGCTGTTCACTTATTGACAGAGAGGTTATAAACACAGAATGAAGATTGAGACTTTTTTTAGAGAGAGCTAAATGCACTGAAAAGCACCAACTGAATATATATATATTTTTTAATTTTGAATTTGGATTTCAGGGAATATTGACTACCATCACTATAAGTGTACTAAAAATTTCAAGGACAAATATTTATTTTGAAACTAAATTTAAAAAAACCTAAGGTCATAGGAATAATCAAAAGTGTCTCTTGTCTGAATTTTGTGTGTGTGTGTGGGGAGTTTTATGCTCATTCTCTAAATGAATGAAAAGAAATTAAATGGTCATTATCTTTTTCAGTACAGATATTTAATCTAAAATTCTGAAGAAAGGAAGATAGAATTATGCTTTCTCTTTTTCTGTTTTGTATTTCTCATTACCTTGAAGAGGAATGGAAGCTCTTTGGAGAGTGGCAATATGATTTGTACATTCTATGGAGAAAACTCACTTTTCTACAGTAAAAAACAAAATAAAGCAAAAAAAAATACATTTGATAAGTTAAAGTGTATGAATATTATTGCAGCATTAGGAATAATGAAAATAAAGAATTTAGAAAAGTTGAAAATTTTAAAGGCAATAATATGGAATCAAGAAAAACGAATGAACAGAATAAAATATTTGACTACAATAATATAAAAAATAATCTCACCAGAAAAAAAAAAAGAATACGACTCTAATGAATTGCAATTAGCAACTTTTGTTCTTAATAGAGTTCCATAGGGAAAGTGGTACATTTGAAATCAGAACACCTGGGTTTGAATTCCAGATTAACATTTTTGGTTTACCATATACCTTCATGTCAGCTTATTTTGACTTAGTAGTAATAGGAGGAAGACAAACAGTAGTAATACTAATTGTAGGAGTAGGAGTAGCAGCAGAAGCAGCAGCAGCAGCAGCAGTCACTTAACCCCAATTGCCTCAGCAAAAAGCAAAAAATAAATTATCACTCTTCTGCAATTTGGCACATCTAGCTGATATAGCAAAAGAGGGACTGTATTCAGGACCATATTCTCCCTTGAGAACTTAGAAGAAATACTCTGAGCAAATCATTTACCTGCTCAACTTTCTTTTCCTCATCTGTAAAAATGGGAGCTTGTCAAGTTGTTGCCTGGATGAAATATAACAAAATTTATTTTTAAACTTCAAAACACTATGTTTACTACTACTATGACTAGGACTACTACTATGACTACTACTACTCCTACTACTAGTAAGATTACAACTACTACAATTATGACTACGACTACTATGACTACTACTAGTACAGCAGTTCTGCTGATTGACTTCTGGTGCTAGGTTATCACAGCTAGGTCCCACATTCTTCTGGGGATCAATATTTTACAATTTGCCTTTTGTAACACATCTCTCAGACTACCTACCTGAAAACAGGAAGTAGCATAAGAGTCTCAAAGAAGATCCCCAGGTGCTGGGAAGCTGCAACACTCTGACTCCCCACCCCAGCTCCTTGCCCTGGTTTCTCTGTGCTGTTCTCCCTGTGTTGCAGTCTGGGCTCAGCAGATTGTCCCCCTGCCCAATTGAAACAGATCCGTTCTGAAGTTCTTCCAAGGTATCTTCTTCTGGAAATGTGCTGTATTCCAAATATTTCTGAATTCTTTGATTCCAAAACTAGTTTAGAGGTTTAATCTATTGTTGATTTGAGAGGTCGTCAAGGGAAGTCAAAGAAAGTTTTATCTGCTGTATGCCGTCTTGGCTCCACCTGTATAAGAGTAAAAGCAGTTCTTAGGTGAAAATTTATATCTGTAAATAATTACTTGCATAAAATAGAGAAAGAGAAGATCAGTGAATTGGGCATTCAATTAAAAAATTAGAAAACAAATGAAAAATCTCCAATTAAAGGCTAAATTTGAAATTCTGAAAATAAAAGTGAGATTAGTAAAACTGAATGTAAGAAAACTATTTAACTACTACAGAAAACCAAAAGTTATTTTAAAAAAACACAAAATAAACTTTTATTTAAATTTGATTAAAAAAGAATAGAAGAAAATCAAATTGTTAATCTCAAAAAGGAAAAGAATTAACATTTCACCAATGAAAAGGAAATTAGACCAAAAATCAGAAGTGTTTTTGTTTACCTGTATGTTAATAAATGTGATAATATATGGGAAATGGATAAATAATTACCAAAATATAGATTGACTAGATTAAAAGAGGAGGAAATACATTTTAAATAGTCTCAATTTAGAAAAATATATTGAAAAATTACAAATCATTTCCTAAGAAAAAATCTCCAGGATCAGATAGTTTTACATTTGAATTCTACCAAACGTTATTAAAATTAATTAGAGTATTATGAAACTCTTTTGGAAAATATAGCAAGAAGGAGTCCTACCAAGTTTCTTTTATGACACAGATATAGTGTTGATACCAATATCAGATAGGCTCAAAACAGAAAAAAATAAAATTATAGACCAATTTCCCTAATGAATATTGATGCAAAAATCTTAAATAAAGCATTAACAAAGAGCTTAGATCAAGTGATCCCCAGGATAATATACCATTACCATGTAGGATTTATACCAAGAATGTAGGTCTGGTTTGATATTAGGAAAACTATTAGCATAATTAAGTATATCAATAACAAAAATAACAAAAATCATATGATTATCTCAATATATGAAGAAAAAGCATTTACAAAATCCACCACACGTTCCCATTATAATTTTAGAAGGTATAGGAATAAATAGTTTTCCTTAAAATAATCAGTAGCATCTACTTAAAAGCATCAGCAAGCATCACATATAATAGGAATAAACTAGAACCTTTCCCAATAAGATAAAAGATGAAACAAGGTTGACTCCTCTCACCATTACTATTTGATATTTAGAAATATTAGCTTTTGCAATGAGAAGAAAAATTGATTAAAGGAATTACTCTAGTAGGTAATAAAGAAACCACATTATCAATCTTAACAGATGATATTATGGTATACTTAGTGAATCATAGACAATCAATTAAAAAAAAAACTACCAGAAACAATTCACAAACTTAAAGTTGCCAGATACAAAATCAATCCTGGTAAATCATCAGCATTTCCATATGTTACCAAAAAAAGTCCAGGAACAAGAGATAGAGAAAAAATCTATTTAAAATAATTGTAGATGATATAAAATATTTGGGAGTCTAATCCCAAGGCAAAATCAGGACTTATATGAACATAATTACAAAATACTTTCCATACAAATAAAGTTATACCTAATCAATTAGATGAATATCAAATATTTATGGGTAGGCCAAGATAATATAATAAAAATGACAATTCCTTAACTAATCTGTTTATTCAGTGTCATAACAATCAAACTTCCAAGAAATTATTTTACAGAGCTAGAAAAAATAATAAAATCCATCTGGAAAAACAAAAGGTCAAGAATTTCAAGAGAATTAATGAAAAAAAGCAAATGAAGGTAGCCTAGCTGTAGTAGGACTAAAAGTACAATATAAAGCAGTAGTCATCAAAAACATTTGATACTGGCTAAGAAATAGAGTAGTTGACAACTGGAATAGGTTAGATTCATAATACCACAACAGTCAATGACCATAGCAATCTAATATTTGATAAACCCAAAGACCCCATTTTCCATTTGACACTATTGTCACTATTTGACAAAATTGCTGGGAAAATTGGAAATCGACATGGCATAAACTAGGCATTGATCACAGGATGATTTGAGAGAAGCCTAGGAAGATTTAAATGAACTGATACTAAGTGAAATGAGCAGAGCCAGACGATCATTGTGCATGGCAACAACATTATTATACTACAATCAATTTGGATGGATGTCACTCTTTCCAACAATGAGATAATTTAGGCCAGTTTCAATGATCTTGTGGTGAAGAGAGCCATCTATACCCACATTGAGGACTGTGGAAACTGGTGCGGATCACAACATAACTTTCTCACTCTTTTTGTTTCTATTCACTTGCATTTTGTTTTCTTATTGTCTTTCCTTTTTGATGTGATTTTTCTTGTGCATCAAGATAATTGTATAAATATGTTGACATATATTGGAATTAACACATATTTTAACATGTATAACATACATTTGGTCCCTTGCCATCCAGGGGAGTGGGTGGGAGGAAGGAGAGAACATTTGGAACACAAGGCTATGCAAGGGTCAGTGTTGAAAATTTATCCATGCATTTGTTTTGAAAATAAAAAGCTTTAATAAAAAAAAAATTAAGCATTGATCTTAATGTAAACCATATATCAAGATAAAGTTGAAATAATTTAGACATAAAGAGAGATATTAGAAGCAAATTAGAAGAACAAAGCATAGTCCAATTATTGGATCTGTGGAGAAGGAAGGAATTTGTGACCAAAGAACTAGAGTACATTATGAAATGCAAAATGAATAATTTTGATTGTATTTGGTTTAAAAGTTTTTGTACAAACCAAACATGCTGACAAGATTAGAAGGGAAGAAATAAAAGGGACAATCTTTTGACATTCAATATTTCTGAGAAGAGCCTCATTTCTAAAATATATACTGGTAAAATTTATAAGAATACAAGTCATTCTTGTATTGAAAAATAGTGAAAGAATATGAACAATTTCTAGATGAACAAATTAAAAACATTTTTAATCATGTGAAAAAATGCTCTAAATCACTACTGATCAGAGAAATGTAAATTAAGACAACTCCGAGATATCACCAAACTCTTCTCAGATTTTCTAAGATGAGAGGAAAAGAAAATGATGAATGTTGGCAGGGATGTAGGGAAAATTGGGGCACTAAAACATTGTTGGTGGAATTGTGAACTGATCCAAACATTCTAGAGAGCAATGTGGGGATATGACCAAATAGTTATGAAACTGTGCACACCATTTGATGCAACAGTGTATCCAAAAGAAATCATTAAAAAGGGGAAAGGACCCAAGTATGCTAAAATGTTTGTGGCAGCCATTTTGTGGTAGCAAGGAATTGGAAACTGAGTGGATGCCCATCAGTTTTACAATGACTGAATAAATGATGGCATATTAAGGTAATGGCATATTATTTTTTGATAAGAAATGATTATCAGGGTGATTTCAGAAAGACCTGGAGAGACTTGTATGAACTGATGCTGAGTAAAGTGACTAAAATCAAGAGACCTTTGTACATAACAGAAATAAAATATATAATAATCAATTTTGAAAGACATGCCTCTTTTCAACATGAGGTGATGCAGGCCAGTATCAGTGGTCTTGTGATGGAAAAACATCTGCACCCAAGGAAAAGACTGTGGGGATTAAGTGTGGATCAGAATATGGTATTTTCACTATTTTTTGCTTTAGCTTGCATTTTTTCACTCTTTTATCTGATTTTTCTTGTGCAGCATTATGATCGCAGAAATTTATATAGAAGGATTGTACATGTTTAACCTATATTGGAAGGTTTTGTTGAAACTATTATATGTTTTGAAAAGACAAAGGTTTATAAAAGAAAAGAAAACCTGGTCTATTAGTACACTGACATCTGATATCACATAGAGGTCAATTTTAATGATTTTTTTATACCAGTGCACTATTATTACAAATACTAAAATGTGAATTTTATCAAATTCCATCTGAATGGTAAATAGTATTCAGAATGGAAGAACAACATGAGGGCATACATGTGTATATATTTATATATGTGTATGTATATACATATATGTATGTGTGAATAGATACACATACATATATTGACATACATTGACATGTACTATTATGCTATTATTATATGATAATATATGCTATATATTATAAGCTATTATATGTTATTAATATATTATGAATTTATATGACTACATTTATATATGTTGGTTAAAGTTGCATATGATGTGTATGCTAAGCTTACAGGATCTGAAATTATTTGTCTATTCTAAGTATGATTATATGTATTCTAATATATTATAACTTAATGTACTGTAATTATATGTGTACTAGTATATAGTTTATAGTATATATATATGTTTGTAAATATGTATATATATGTATAGTTTATATTATATTTTCACTACTGTGAATTGTATGTGTACACTAAGATTACATTTCATTATCTTTCTATAGTAACATGACTTATAGGAATCTCTACTTTATTTCCTTTGCTTACAATTATCATTACTGTTATTAGTAGTAGTATTTTAAAAATAATTTGATAATAGCTTTTTATTTTCAAAATACATGTAAAGATAGCTTTCAACACACTCCTGCAAAACTTTGTGTTCCAAATTTTTCTCTCTGCCTTCCCTCCACCCTCTCCTGTAGAAAACATGCAATCCAATATATGTTAAATACATGTAATTCTTCCAAACATATTTCCACATTTATTATGCAGCACAAGAAAAAATAGATCAAAAAGAAAAAAAATTATACAGAAAAAAGCAAAGAAACAACAACAAAAAAGGTGAAAATGCTGTGTTGGGAGCTGCATTCAGTCCCCATATTCCTCTTTCTGGATGAGCATGGCTCTCTTCATCACAAGAACATTGGAACTGGCATGTATCTCTTCTCTATTGAAAATGTGTCCATCACATTTAATAATCAAATAATCTTGCTGTGCCCTGTTAAATGTTCTCATGCTTCTACTCACTTCACTCAATATCAGTTCATGCAAGTCTCTCCAAATCTTTCTGAAATCATCCTCAAGGTCATTTTTTATAGAACAATAATATTCCATAACATTCGTATACCATAACTTATTCAGACATTCCCCAACATTGAACATCTACTCAACAGTTTTTTTTTAGTTTCTCTACACTATAAAAAGACTTGAGTATTAGTAATATTAATGATGTATTTATCATTTTAAAATGATGTTATGATTTTAAAATTCATAGTTTATTCAGTTAACATATTGAAAGTCAAAATTTTTAAAAAATATATAATACATTTATATATTTTATAACTATGTACTTGTATGCATATTTTTGCATAAAATACGCACATATACATGTGTGTGCTTATTGTGGTGTTCATGACATGTACAAGTTAGGAGCTCAAGAAAGAGACAACCAGGGTTTACAGACATGCAGGATGAGTGGAACAGAAAATCACATACACACACACACACACACACACACACTCACACACAAACACAAGCATGTATGGTAGATTTTCAAGTTTAATCTACATTAATAACAAGTTGCTTATTTTTGTATAGATGATCTGCAAAACACTAAATCAAACCCTAATTTGTTGTGTTTGCCAGTTTAAAAATTCCTACTTATTTTAGCAATCAACTCTCCCTGAGCCCGTACATATGCCAAGTCCCTTTCCAATATATCAATATATGGCTTCATATATATATATATATATATATATATATATATATATATATATATATATACCTGTACTAAGCCATCATAAAGGAGTTCCAGAAGGTGATCCACATTCCTCTCACTCAGCATGGATTAAGAATAATTTAAATTCTTTATAATAAAAATGTAAAGCATCACTTCTCAAGTGGCTTAGTAATTATGTTAATGGAAGTAATTAACTATTCAATCAGTAATGATTGTTAAAGATAAAAGTCAGTCAAAAGTATTTTATCAAACATATACATGTATGCATATTCCAGGTATTTAGTACTAAGTATTAGGGAAACAAAAATAGGCAAAAGGCAATCCCTGCCCTCAAGGAGCTCAAAATCTGATAGAATTTATGTATTTAATTTTTACACAGAAATAACATTGAGTGGTGAGGTAACTATTTGTAGAATTGGGGTAGAGTGAAAAATAATAGTTGAACAACCCAGGTCCCCATCCCATTCCATTACTTCTCTACTAATGAGAGATACCCAAAAGGAATCAAGTAATTGTCAAAAATCACAAAGATGCTGAAAAAATTGGTGGACAAGAAATTGAAGGAAAGAAGGAAGGAAGCAAGGAAGAAAAGAAGGAAGGAAGGAAGGAAAACTATTTTTCCATCTACTTGTGTCTTGCTTCTTTCCATCTGCTGCTCCATATTGAACATATTCAAAGCTTTTCCAACACCTTTTCCTATTAAAATGAAGTCTGTCAAAGAAAGGAACCAGTTATAGGCTTCTTGAAGATAGAGCCATGCATACATAATACAAATGTCTGGAACATTTCTAATGTAGCTTATTTATTAAACATTATAGCAATGTATTTTAATTTCTTTAATATATAAATAACAATAGATAATAGCACTGTCATATTTCTTACTATAACTATTCAAATACTGATAAACACTGAGTTTGAAGCTCCCAAAATTGATATTGCATTTATCAGCTTTAAGAAATCCTTCCTTGTAAAGCCTTTCCTATGCCTTCAGATGATACAGATCACATTTTGTTTGTAAGTACTAGGGAGGTGACTAAAGCAAATCCAAGTTAAGTAAAATGCCAAAAGTCACAATGCTAATCAATGTCAAGTGATTTTTAGTCAAGGTCAGTTCTATCTACTAATAAAATCAGTCTCACCTATTTCAGTAATAATAATAATAGTAATAATAATAATGCCAGGATAAATAAGATTTTTAGATGAGAATTCATTGAGTGAAAGAATTAAAAATTGAAATCACAAATATGGAGAGTTTAGGGGCTTCACTGTGAGGAGAGATTATAAAATGAATTGATTAACAGTTATTCAAAACAATTTTATCCTTTCCTTTGAAAATTGATGAGTAGTCCCAGGTTATTATATCCTTTGTGTTACATCAGGCTTTTAAATTTATTATGTTATTGATATATTTTTTTTTCTATAACCTTCATTTCAGTTTATATCTTTGCACTATTTTTACTTTAGAACAAAAAGAGAAAAAAGAAGCAGGGAAACACATCTCAGGAAAAGTTACTAACTCACCACTTGATTCTAGCAAAATATGCAATTTTCTACATGCCCAATCCTACATCTCTAATGAAGCAAGAAGAATGAATTTGATCATTTTTCTCTGGGGAAAATATAATTACAATGCTTCCAGACAGAGAACTGATAGTCAATTTCATGTTTTCTTGTTATTCTTTCCATTTACATGGTTGTCCTCATTATGTATATTCATTTCTTAGATTTACTTCAGTCTGCATGCTTTCCAAGCATACTTCCCATGCATTTCTGAGTTTTTTTAAAATATTCACCACTTTGTATAGCATAGTAATATTCTATTACATTTCATGTGTCTCAATCTGTTCAGCCATTTCCAAATGGATATTATGACAACATAATTTTTTGAATATGGAAAGATGTGTTAATGTGTGATGTAAAAAACTTCTGGAAAAATTCATTTTATCAGTGTTGCTTGACTTTTAATGTAAGTACTCAAGGACCATGTAGGACACTTGGGAAACAACAACAACAACAAATACACAAGTGACTACCTAAAAATCCACATGGACCAATTAACTGATTTAGGAAAGAAAAGAAAATTATCTCTTCTTCATTTTAAAGAAAAATGCAGATTCAAAAAAGTCAGGTTTGATAATTACTGAAGATGTAAAATAAAGGTAGCTGGATGATGCAGTGGAAGAGCACTGGGATCAGTGTTATGGAAGATCCTTCTTCATGAGTTCCAATCCAGCTTCACACTCACTGACTGTGTGAACCTGAACAAGTGACAACCATTTGCCCAATTTCCTTACCTACAAAATGATCTAGAGAAAGATCTGGTAAGCTACTTCACTATGTTTGACAATGAAAGCCCCAAATAGGTTGACAAATTATCAAAAATTCCATAATAGCAAAAAAAGAGGAAGGAAAACATTACTTTTTCTCCCTTTATCAAAGGTTTATACTCAATGTATCAGTAAAGAGAGGCATGGTGAGGCAAAGGCAAGATGGCAGTGGGTAAGCTAGTGTCTGTGTGACCTCCTTTGAGCTTCCATCAAATTAACAATAGATTAAATCTCTGAACTGATTTTGGAGTGACAGAACCTACATATATTTGGAAGACAACAAATTTCCAGAAGAAGATACTTCGGAAAAACTTCAGAAAAAATCTGTTTAAATTGGGCTGAAGGAGAGGCTGACAAACACAGATCACAGCACAGGGAGTCCAGGGAAGAGATCCAGAGCAGGGAGTCATGGCTAGAAGCCAGGGTGTTTCTGCAACCACACAAACAGGCAATCTACTGTGTTATTTTTAGGCTACTCTGACCTGGTTGCAAATGGGTGGTTAAGTAGATTTGTTATAAGACAAAACAAAAGACAAATTGTAAGCCATTGAGTCCTGGAAGAACATGGTAACTGGCCAGGCTTATTTAGCCCCAGAAGTCAGTGAGTATAAATGCCTCAGTGCAAAATAAAGAAGCTGTCATCCCTTTGACTTAGCAACAGATCTCAACCTCTGACCATATATAGCTTTTATGAAGAAAGAGAAGAACAGGGCTCAAACCCTGAGAATCTTAAAGGCAAATCAACACTATAGAAAGCCCCAAAGGACAATAGGAGTCAGTCTCCATTTCACAAGAGTCTCTTGGAAGAATTCAAAAAAATCTCAAAAGATAGAAGAAAAGGAGCCAAGATGGCAGAGATCAAACAGGAGTCTCTATAACCTCCTTTAATCTTCCCACAAACCAACAATATATGAAGCCTCTAGACTGTTGTTGAAGTAAAAAAAGTCCACAATATCTGGAGGACAACACATTTCTAGAAGAAGATAGTCTGGAAGAACTTCAAAACAGGTCTGTTTTAATTGGGCAGGGGGGTGGTCTGCTGAACCCAGACTGCAGCACAGGAAGACTGGGGCAGGGAGCTGGAGCAGGGAGCTGAACAGGAGTTGGAACAGGAGTTGGAACAGGAGTCAGAGCTTTGTGCTTTTCACACATCTGGGAATCTTCTGTTGGCCTGTTGGGCCAATCTGTCCTGATAGTAAGCAGGTGGTTTGAAAAATCTGCCTTTTGTGGGAGGTAGATTGTGAACCACTGAACCTCTGATGAGCACTGACCTAGCTGCCATTACACAGCACCCTGAAACAATCAATCAATCAGCAGAACTGATCAGCACCTGAAATAATTCAATCAGCAGAACTGCTCCAGGGCAAATTAAAGCGGCTGTCCTTCCTTTGCCTTGAACAGACCTCACACCTTTTAAAAAATGAATAAAAACCCAAAAAGAGCTCTCAACATAGACAGTTTTTATGGAGAGAGGGAAGAACAGACCTCAAATCCTGAGGTCTCTAAAGGTAAAGCAATTCCAGAAAAAGCCCCAAAGAGAGATATAAACTGGACCCCATGTCATAAGGCTTTCTTTGAAGATTGCATAAAGGATCTTAGAGAGAAGAAATATGAGGAAATGAAATGAGATTACTGCAAAATAAAATGGAAAAAATGGAAAAAGAATGCAAGGAACAAATAAATGTAATTGGTCAATTGCAAAAGGAACTGAAACAGTAACTGAAGAAAATAAGACATTAAAAATTAGAAGTGAACAAATGGAAGTGAATGACTCATCAAGACTTCAAAAATCAGTCAAACAAAAACAAAAAAATGAAAAGATAGGAAAAAAAAACATGAAATATCTCCTGGGAAAAACAACTGACCTGGAAAATAGATCTATGAGATACATTCTAAAGATCATAAGGCTTCCTGAAAGCCATGATGAAAAAAAGAACCTAGACACTATCTTCCAAGAAATCATAAAAGAAAACTGCCCTGATATTTTAGAATCAGAAGGCAAAATACTTATTGAAACAATCCACTGATCACCTCCTGAAAGAAACCCAAAAATTAAATCCCCCAGTAATATCATGGCTAAATTCCAGAACTATTATGCCAAGGAAAAGATATTACAAGAAGCCAGACAGAAACAATTTAAATATTGAGGAGCCACAATTAGGATCACACAGGACCTAGCAGCTTCCAGTTTAAAGGATCGAAGGGCCTGGAATCAGATATTCCAAAAGGCAAAGGAACTTGGATTACAGCCAAGAGTAAGTTATCCAGCTAGAATCAGCATTATCTTCCAGGGAAGAAGATGGTCATTCAATGATATAGGAGAATTTCACCTATTTCTAATGAAAAGACCAGAACTGAACAAAAAATTTGATCTACAAACACAGAACACAAGAGAAACATAAAAAAGTAACAAGAAAAAAAAACTCTTGAGAACTATATTTATGTTATGGATGCTTATAGAATGAGGGTTGATTTTATGATTTTATTATTACATTATGATTATTATGATATGATTATTGTGATTTTATGATTATAATTATATGATAATCTGAAAAAGAAATTAGAGGTAGAAAAGGGATAATACTGGAAAAAGAGGAAAAGGAGGTAAAATAAGGGAAATTATATCACATGTAGAGGCAAAGAAAACCTATAATGATTGAAGGGGGAAAAAAGGAGGGGAATGAGAATTGTATTAATCTCCATCTCATCAGATTTGGCTCTGAGGGAATAATAAACGTACTGGGTATCAAAAAGGAACTTGTCCTATCTTATAAGGAAATAGGAAGGAAAGTGGGGGGGGGAAGGAATGGACTAATAGAAGGGAAAACAGAAGAATTAAGGGAAAGGTGTAAAAAAGGGGGTGGGGCTCTAAAGAGGAATGATTGTTTCAGGGAAATGGTTATCAAAAGCAAAATACTAGGGAGGACAGAAAGGGGATAGGAAAGAGAAAAGCATAAGCTAGGGTAAATAAGACGGGAGGAAATACAGAATTAGTTATTTTAACAGTGAATTTGAGTGAAATGAACTCTCCCATAAAGCAGAAATGGATAGCAAACTGTATTAAAAACCAGAATCCAACAATGTGTTGTATACAAGAAACACATCTAAAGAATAGAGACAAATACAGGGTGAAGGTAAAAGGCTGGAGCAGAATCTTTTATGTTTTAGGTGAACAAAAAAAGCAGGGGTAGCAATGCTGATCTCAGATCCAATAAAAGCAAAGATAGATCTAATTAAAAGAGACAAGGAAGGAAACGATATCTTACTAAAGGGTACCATAGACAATGAAGCAATATCAATACTAAACATATATGGAACAAGGGGTAAACATGGAAATTCCTAGAGGAAAAGTTCAGAGAGATGCAAGAAGAAATAGACAGAAAAACTATAATATTGGGGGATCTCAATCTCCCTCTCTCAGAAATAGATAAAGAAAACCAAAAAAAAAATAAATAAATAAGAAAGAAGTTAAGGAGGTAAACAAAATGTTAGAAAAGTTAGGTATGTCTGATCTTTGGAGGAAAATAAATGGAGACAGAAAGGAGTTTACTTTTGTCTCAGCAGTCCATGGAACTTATACAAAAATTGACCATGTGTTAGGTAGGAAACAAAAACCTCAAAATCAAATGCAAGAAGGCATAAATAGTAAATGTATTTTTTTTTCAGGTCATAATGGAATAAAAATCACATGCAATATAAGGCCAGGAGAAGATAGACCAAAAAGAATTGGAAACTAAATAATTTCATCCAAAAGAATGAATGGGTGAAACAGCAAATTACAGACACAATTACTAATTTCATGCAAGAGAATGACAATAATGTGACAACATACCAAAATTTGTGGGATATGGCCAAAGCAGGAATATGGGGAAATTTTATACCTCTAGATGCTTACTTGTATAAAATAGAGAAAGAGAAAATCAGTGAATTGGGCTTGCAACTAAAAAAGCTAGAGAAAGAAAAAATTTAAAACCCCCAATCAAATATCAAAATTGAAATCCTAGAAATAAAAGGAGAGATTAATAAAATTGAAAGTAAAAAAAAAACTATTGAATTAATAAATAAAACTAAAAGTTGGTTTTATGAAAAAACCGACAAAATAGGTAAACCTAGTTAATTTGACTAGAAAAAGAAAAGAGGAAAATCAAATTGTTAGTCTCAAAAATGAAAAGGGAGAGCTTTCCACCAATGAAGAGGAAATTAGAGTAATAATCACGAGTTACTTTGCTCAACTTTATGCCAATAAATTTGATAACCTAAGTGAAATGGAGGAATATCTACAAAAATATAGATTGCCCAGATTAACAGAAGAAGAAATAAATTAAATAGCCCCATTTTAGAAAAAAAGAAATAGAACAAGTCATTAATCAGCACTCTAAGAAAAAATCCCCAGGACCAGATGGATTTATATGTGAATTCTACCAAAAAATTAAAGAACCATTAACTCCAATATTATATCAACTATTTGAAAAAAACAGGGAATGAAGGACTCCTACCAAATGCCTTTTATGATACAGACATGGTACTGATACCTAAACCAAGTAAAACAAAAACAGAGAAAGAAAATTATAGACCAATCTCCCTAATGAATATTGATGCAAAAATCTTAAATAAAATATTAGCAAAGAGATTACAGAAAATCATCACCAGAATAATACACCATGACCAAGTAGGATTTATACCAGCAATGCAGGGATGGTTCAATATTAGGAAAACTATTAGCATAATTGACTATATCAATAACCAAATTAATAAAAAAATATGATAATCTCAATAGATGCAGAAAAAGCATTTGATAAAATCCAACATCCATTCATATTAAAAACACTAGAGACTATAGGAATTAATGGACTTTTCCTTAAAATAGTCAGTAGCATCTATTTAAAACCATCAGCTAGCATCATATGTAATGGTGATAAACTGGAACCATTCCCAATAAGATCAGGGGTGAAACAAGGTTGCCCACTATCACCATTACTATTCAATATTGTATTAGAAATGCTAGCCTTGGCAATAAGACAAGAAAAAGAGATTAAAGGAATTAGAGTAGGTCATGAGGAAACCAAATTATCACTCTTTGCAGATGATATGATGGCCTACTTAGAGAACCCTAGAGAATCAACTAAAAAACTATTAGAATTAATCTACAACTTTAGAAAAGTTTCAGGATACAGAATAAATCCATATAAATCATTAGCAATTTTATACATCATCAGCAAAATCCAACAGCAAGAGATACAAAGAGAAATTCCATTTGAAATAACTTTTGATAGTATAAAATATTTGGGAATATATCTGCCAAGGGAAAGTCAGGATCTCTATGAGCAAAACTACAAAACACTCTCCACACAAATAAAGTCCAATCTAAACAATTGGAAAAATATCAAGTGCTCTTGGATAGGTCGAGCGAATATAATGGCAATACTACCTAAACTAATCTATTTATTTGGTGCTATACCAATCCAAGAAATTATTTGACTGACCTAGAAAAAAAACAACAAAATTCATCTGGAAAAACAAAAGGTCAAGAATTCCAACACACCTGTCAAGTTGGTTAAGATGATAGGAAAAGATAATGACCAATGTTAGAAGGGATGTGGGAAAACTGGGACACTGATACATTGTTGGTGGAACTATGAACAGATACAAGCATTCTGGAAAGCAATTTGGAACTATGCTCAAAAAGTTATCAAACTGTGCATACCCTTTGACCCAGCAGTGTTTCTATGGGCCTATATCCAGAAGAGATCTTAAAGGAAGGAAAAAGACCCACATATGGAAAAATTTTGTGGCAGCTCTTTTTGTAGTGACTAGAAACTGGAAACTGAATGGATGCCTATCAATTGGAGAATGACTGAATAAACTATGGTATATGAATATCATGGAATATTATTTTTCTGTAAGAAATGACCAGCAAGATGGCTTCAGAGAGGTTTGAAGAGACTTGCATGAACTGATGCTAAATGAAATGAGCAGAACCAGAAGATCAATATATATGGAAACAACAAGACTGTATGATGATCAATTCTGATGGACATGGTTCTGTTCAACAATGAGATATTTCAAACCAGTTCCAGTTGCTCAGTGATGAAGAAAGCTATATACACCTAGGGAGAGGCCTGTGGCATCTGAGTCTGGACCATTTTTACACTCTCTATTGGTTTGCTTGCATTATGTTTTCCTTCTCAGGTTTTTTTTTTCTTGTAGATCCAATTTTTCTTGTACAGCAAGATAATTGTATACGTATGTATACATCTATTCGATATGCCAAGTATTTTAACATAATTAACATGTATTATCCTACATGCTATCTAAAGGAGGGGGGTGAGGGAGAGAGAGAAAAATTTGTAAGAGAAAACTTTGCAAGGGTCAGTGTTGAAAAATTACCCATGCATATGTTTTTGCAAATAAAAAGCTTTAATAAACAAAAAATATTTAAAAAGTTATAATAAAAATAAAATTTAAAAATCCATTATGTCCTTTTCACCTAGAAAATTCTTAATTATAAATTTAAAAATCTGTAACTTAGACTGAAGTTCTTATAGAATAAAAGCATGTTTTTTTTTGAAAAAATAAAGTTGTGTGATGTGGTGTGATGTAGTGTGTAGTTTCTTTTTCAAAATATTTAAAAGTAGATATCTCATCTGCCAAACACAATACAAGCTTATAAAAGAAGAATAAATATCAGACTCATCTTTCTACATTTTCAGGGAATTTGTTCACAAAAAAATTTATGTCCTCAGCTTTTATCCCCAAATACCTGTGTAGTAGTCTGCCCACCCATTAGGACATCTAAAAGATGTCTAATGAAAAAGACTGTCAAAATAAAATACTTCCAAAAATATTTCAAAAAAGATGATTCTTAGTGTACACAGAAAACAATATACATGATTCAGCAACAACAAAGAAAAAAGAAATAATAGAAACTAAACCTTTTGTAATTATTATGACCAAAGGTGACTCCATTGAGGAATAGAAAGAATATACCTCTCTCTTTTCATTGAAAAGGCTTATCAATAAAGAATAGCAAACAAAATTTTAGGTCATGCTAATTTAGTTTTCTTGGCTATTCTCTCAACCCTGCTTCTTTATGACTCATTAAATAGGGTAATTTGAAAAACAATATTTATAAATAAAATATAATATTAGGACAAAACTCAAAAATATGGCTGTGTATTGTATCTTTTTATTTCTCTACCTATTTACTTATTTGTGTCCTTTCCTGAGCAGTTTTTTTTTAATGTCAAATTGCTTTTAATCAGTACTTAATAACTGCAAACTGTTCTGCTAAACAGAAAAATAAATGAAGCCCCATCACACAAGACACTCTTTTTTTCCTCCCAAAGATCTATAGTCAGTATGTTACAGTGTAGTTTTGAAAATATTTTGTGTTCTGTCATTCTTCTTTCTAGTCCTCACAATAATAGTTTTTATCCTTTTCTTGATAACTGTAATAAGCCACATCAGATTATAAACCACTAGTGAATACAGAAAACTGCATGCTCTTCCCCGTAGGAAATGGAGAGGCTAGCCAATTCTCAGCAGGATTATTACATCTTCCAGCAGGTAGATTATTTTGGAAATTTTACCCTGCTGGGAATTTCCTTTCTAAAGAAATTGTTTGTGCTTTATTGTTGTTTTTGCTCTATATTTTGACATAGTCAATTTCATATTAGCCCATGCTATTGAGATGTTCTGATACCTAGGATGGAGTAAATTAATTATCCAATAGTAGGAGTGATAGTCAGTGAGCTTGCATTTGTCACTGGAGAAATAGAGAGTGACAGTTATAACTGAACAGATTGCAGAAAACCAATCTTGGGACAGCATCTTTCACTTTCTGTGTCTTCATGTATGTTTATTTACAGTGTCTAAACTGCTTGTCTTCAAAATGGATCATACTTAGACAAAATATAGGAAACAAATCAGGAGTTGTTTCTATAAATGGACATTTAATATTAAAATATGTTTGTATTCATATATTATGCATATTTAATATAAAATGCATCACTGTTTTAATCTAGAATCAACAGGATTTTTCACATTGAAATACTAGATTGTCTTGAAATTATTGAATTTCAAGAAAAACAATATGGATGAAAGGTCATAAAATATGAGAAGATATTGGAGACATATACTAAAATGGGGGAGATGTATTTTAAGGAATCATAAGAAAATAATGACAATTTATATTTTTAATTCATAGGATCCATTTTTACAACATTCATGTGAGGTCAGGAATATAAGTATTAGCAATATCTTAGAACTGTGATGAAGACAGGAGGTTGAGCATAGTGTGAATCTTACTCTCATCAGATTTAGCTGAAAGAATATCAGACATATTTGGATTCAAAAAGAAACTTGTCTTATAGGGAAGTGGGAGAGGGAAGGAAAAAGGCAAGGGGAAAGTTAAAGGGAAAAAGGGAAGGAAAAAGTCAAGGGGGAAGTTAAAGGGAAAACAGAACGATTAGGGCAAAGGTGTAAGACAGGGGAGGGTCTCTAAAAGGGAGGGTTGTGAAGGAGGTGGTAATCAGAAGCAAAATACTGGAGAGGAAGTAAGGGGGAAGGGAAAGAAAAAAAAAACAACTTGGGGTAAATAACATGGCAGGAAATACAGAATTAGTCATTTTAACTGTGAATGTGAATGGGATGAACACTTCCCTAAAATGGAAGCAGATAGCAGAGTGCATTAAAATTCAGAATTCCACAATATGTTGTTGAAAAGAAACACTTTTAAAGCAGAGTGATACATACAGAATAAAGGTAAAAGGCTGGTGCAGAATTTATTATACTTTAGGTGAAGTTAAAAAAGAAGGGGCAGTGATCCTGATCTTAGATCAAGCAAAAGAAAAAATAGATATACTCAAAATAAGATAAGGAAAGAAATTATATCTTGCTAAAGGGTCCCATAGATAATGAAGCAATATGAATACTAAACGAAGAGGTATAGCATCCAAATTCCTAGAGGACAAGTTAAAAGAACTGCTAGAAGAAATAGACAGCTAAACTAGTAAGGGATCTCAATCTTGCTCTCTCAGAGCTAGATAAATCAAACCAAAAAAAAAAAATGAGAAACATGCTAAGGAGGTAAATAGAATTTTAGAAAAGCTAGGTATGATAGATCTTTGGAATACATTGAATGGGGACAGAAAGGAGTTTACTTTTTTCTCAACAGTTCATGGAACCTATACAAAAATTGACCATGTATTAAACATAAAATCCTCAAAATCAAATGCAGAAAGGCAGAAATAGTAAAAGCATTGTTTTTCAGAACATTATGTAATAAAAATCACATACAATAAAAACCCAGGGGAGAATAGATAAAAAATCAATCCTAATGAATGAATGGTGAAACAACAAATGAAACAACAAATGACACAATAGCTGCATCCAAGAGAATGACAATAATGAGACAACGTACCAATATTTGTCGCATGCCAAACACAGTGGTTATATGGGGAAATTTTGTATTTCCAGTTAATTACTTGCACAAAATAGAAAAAGAGAAGGTCAATGACATGAGCTTAAAAAGCATAAAAAAGAACAAATTAAAAACCCTCAGCTAAATACCCAATGCAAAAAATTCTGAAAATAAAAGGGAAAGTTAATAAAATTGAAAGTAAGAAAATTTTTGAATAAAACTGAGTTGATTTTATGAAAAAACCTGCAAGATATATAAATCTTTATTTAATTTGATTAGAAAAAGGAAAGAAAAAAAATAAAGGAAAACTAATGAAGAAGAAATTAGAGCAATAATTAGGAGTTATTTTGTCCAACTATATGTCAATAAATTTAATAATCTAAAAGAAATGGAGGAATATCTACAAAAATATAAATTGCCCAGGATAACAGAAGAGAAAATCAACTATTTAAATAGTCCCATCTTAGAAAAAGAAATAGAACAAACTATTAATCAACTCCCTAATAAAAAATCTTCAGGATCAGATTATTCTACCAAACATTTAAAGAACAATTAATTCCAATACTACATACACTATTTGAAAAAATAGGGAAAGAACTAATCCTACCAAATTCCTTTTATGACACAGTTATGACAGTGATAGGTAAACCAGGTAGGATGACAACAGAGAAAGAAATTATGGACCAATTTCCTTAATGAGTATTGATGCAAAAATCTTAAATAAAATGTTAGCAAAGAAATTACAGAAAGTCAGCCCCAGGATTATACGCTGTGTCCAACTAGGATTTATACCAAGAAGGCAGGGCTGATTCCATATTTGGAAAACCATTAGCATAATTTAAATATAAATAACCAAAGTAACAAAATCATATGATTATCTCAGTAGATGCAGGAGAACATTTGATAAAATTGAACACCCATTCCTATAAAAAATGTAGAGAGTATGGGAATAAATGGACTTTTCCTTCAAATGATCAGCAGCATCTATTTAAAACCATCAGCAAGCATCATATGTAATGGGAACAAACTAGAACAACTTCCAGTTAAGACCAGGCATGAAAAAAAAAGTTTGTCCACTATCACCATTACTATTAATTATTGTATTAGAAATGTTAGCTTTGGCAATAAGAGGAGAAAAAAAAGATTAAAGGAATTAGACAAAGTGATGAGGATACCGAATTATCATTCTTTGCAGATGATAGGATGGTGTACTTAAAGAATTGTAGAGACTCAACACAGAAAGCAGTAGAAACAATGTATAACTTTGTAAAGTTTCAGGATACAAAATATATCCACAGATATCAACATTTTTATATATTACTAATAAAGTCCACTAGTATGAAATAAAATGAGAAATTCAATTTGAAATAAATGTTAATAATATAAAATACTTGTTATTCTACATACCAAGGGAAAGTCAGGAACTATATGAACACAACTACAAAACAACTTCCTACTCAAATAAAATCAGATCTAAACAATTGGAAAAATATCAAGTACTCATGGGTAGGCTGAGTAAATATAATAAAAATGACAATATTACCTAGATTAATCTACTTATTTAGTGCTATACTAAACACACTCCCAAGAAATTATTTTGCAGATCAAGAAAAAATAGTAAAGAAGTTCATTTGGAAGAACAAAAGGTAAAGAATTCCAAGGGAATTAATGAAAAAAACAAATGAAAATGGCCTATCTGTACAAGATCTAAAACTATATTATATAACAGTAGTCATCAAAACCATTTGGTATTGGCTAAGAAATAGAGTAATCAATCAGTGGAATAGATTAGGTTCATGGGACAAAATAGTCAATAACTATAGCAATGTAATATTTGACCAACACAAAGACCCCACTTTGGGGTTAAGAACTCTATATTTAGACTTGCATGGACTGATGCTGAGCAAAATGAGCAGAACCAGATCATTATATATGGTAACAACAATACTACATGATGATCAGTTCTTATATACATGGTTGCCTTCAGCAATGAAATGTTTTAAACCAGTTACAGTTGTTCAGTGAAGAAAGCCATATATACCCAGAGAGAGGGTTGTGAAATGTGGACCACAACATAGCATTTCCATGCTCTCTATTGAC
>JAJPUD010014416.1:0-40726 GCA_023553655.1 Myrmecobius fasciatus | reverse complement strand
CCTATATCATTGAATGACCATCTTCTTCCCTGGAGGATAATGCTCATTCTAGGTGGATAGGTTATTCTTGGTTTTAATCCAAGTTCCTTTGCCTTTCAGAATATCTGATTCCAGGCCCTTCAATTATTCAATGTGCAGGCTGACAGATCGTGTGTGATTCTAATTATTGATCCTCAGTATTTGAATTATTTCTTTCTAGATGGTAGCAGAATCTTTTCCTTGGTGCGATAGTCCTGAAATTTAGCCATGATATTCCTTGGGGTTTTAATTTTGGGGTCTCTTTCAGGAGGTGATCGATGAACTCTTTCAATGGTGATTTTGCCTTCTGATTCTACAGTCTCAGAGCAGTTTTCTTTCAGGATTTCCTGGACGATAAGAGTTTAGATTCTTTTTTTCATCATGGCTTTCAGGAAGTCCAATAATCCTTAGATTGTCTCTCCTAGATCTATTTTCCAAGTCAGTTGTTTTTCCTAGGAGATATTTCATATTTTCTTCTAATTTTTCATTTTTTTGATTTTGTTTGACTGATTCTTGAAGTCTTATTGAGTCATTGGCTTGCATTTGTTCAATTCTTATTTTTAAAGTGTTGTTTTCTTCAGTTACCTTTTTAAGCTCCTTTTGTAACTGGCCAATTGAATTTTTTTGTTCATTGCACTCTTTTTCCATTTCACTAATTTTATTTTTCAATAAATTGGTGTCTTTTTCATATCTCTTTTGCAGGGCATCATATCCTTCTGGCAAGATATTGTATCCTTCTTGCACTGATTTCAATTTATTTTCCCATTTATCCTCCAGCTCTCTTATGAGGTTCTTTATGCAATCTTCCAGAAAGGCCTTTTGAAAAGGGGACCAGTGAGGGTCCTTGCTGATTTCCTCTTGAGTTTTGTCTAAAGGAACCTCAGGATCTGGGGTCATCACTTCTTTCTCTTGATAAAAGCTGTCTATGGTGAGAGCTCTCTTTTGCTTCTTCATTTTTTTTTAGACAGTGTGGATGTCTCTTTAAGGCTTGGAAAAAAATCTTTGCCCTGGGGCAATTCGTCGAATTAATTTAAGGTGCTGGGCCGGTGGGGGCTAGGACTAAATTGGGATTACTCCTTAAACAAGGCAAGTCTGCCAGAACACCTGCCCCCAATCAGGGCAGAGTGTCCCGAGTGCCTCAGATAAACTCCAGGTGTTTGGAATTTGGAGTTTGGAGTTTCTGCCATGATGAGCTGAGCTGAGTCCCATCCTCACTTCCGGCCTATACCCGAGTCTGATTGTTTATCCTTCTGTCCGAGTTAGACAAACCTGATATGAAGTTCTTCAGAGAGCAGTGTCCAAATATTTCTGAAGTCATTGACTTGAAGATCAATTCAGAGGTGTATTTTATTGTTGGTTTGAGAGAAGATTGGAGGAGGCTGCAGAGAGTCACGATTTCACTCTGCCATCTTGGCTCCGCCCCCCGGAAGTCCCATATATACTTTTTGCTTATTTAGTTGTGTGCATGTTGTATTCCCCCTAAACATGAAAGTTCCTTGAAGTCAGGGAGATTTGTAATTTTCTCTGTATCTCTAACACTTGGCACAGTAGCTGGCACTATAGTGGGTGCTCAGGAAATGCTTATTGAATTGAATTCTTAGCATAGTATCACTGGATAATTAAAACTGAATTTATAGATTTTGTCAGGATTTTTAAAACATAAGTGACAAAATGGCCTGTTGTTGGTATGTAAAGAGCTCTGGACCCTCAGTGACTGAGGTTAGGATATCACCAGAGAAAGGCAAGACCAGAGTCAGGGTGACCTTAAAGGTAAGAACCTTTTCTGGTGACCAAGTCCTACTTAAGCTTAGCATCGCTAGGCAGTCAGACCAGGTGGCACTCTGTGGGACTGGAAAGAATCTATTATTGAATCTCTGAGGCAACAACATAGCTACAACCGTCACTTTCTCTCTCTCTCTCAGTCCCTTTTCTTGGCTTAATGTTCAGTGAAGAGGATGGGAGCTCATGGAGAGGCAGCAGGTAGATAAGAATAGAGTTATCTGGGAAAGGCCCTCAAATCCTCTGATTCCTGGAAGTCTCTGGGGACTGCCTTATACAGGCAGCTCTGTAAGGATCCTTGTTTGATCCATCAGTCAATAAAGAAGGCTTTGTTAAGCCCCTGGGTGCCAAACCCTGTATATGTGGGGCACTGTGTGAGAAACAGAAGGATGAGACATAGTCCTTGCACTGGGTAGCTCATAGTCTGGCTGGAAAGATAATCTCCCAATTCATGGAGAGTCATTCCCTTCTATGCCCCCAGCTACATCTCAAAAGACAAGTTCCTGCCCTCTGCCAGGGGCAAGTTGTCCTCATCTGCCTCTCCCTAGGTGAGTACATGCTTCCTTTTAAAGTAATCACAAGGCCCTCTTTAAGGATGTTCTCTTTAAATTGCTTGGATTCTGAATTCCAAGTCACAGTGAGGACAGACTAGATTATGGACCACCCACCCAGTTGGCCTATATGAGCCTGGATATCCTCTTCCATGGGTCATATTTTATTATGACAAAATTGCAGTTGATGGGGGTTCAGACCCCCAGAAGAATCAGGGCATGGAAATAGGAGACGAAAGCAGATTTTTCTTTACAAATTTTTATACCAGACCCTGCTCTGTTTCCTGTATGTTTAGCTACCATCTTTGAGCAGGTTCATGAATATATTGTCCACGAGACTCACTGTTTGAGTGGAGTTTTAGGGGGAAATTTTTTTTATCAGGTCAAGCACCATTATAACAAATTCCTGAAGACCAGAAACCTATGATTGGTCCATATGTGGCTAGAAAAAGCTTTGCTGCAGAAAGTTTTGCTCCCTGGGCAGCTGAGAATCTTGGTGTTGCATAGGCTGCCCTGGTCACAGGAACTTTGGGTCTGTCTTCAGCCTCGATTTATGAGCCCCTCCATAATATGTCCCTTCTGCAGTCCCTGTCTGGGAACCCTCACTGACTATTTGATTCAAGGGCTCAGAAAACTTCCTGTGTGACAAGATGCCCTGGTGCCCTGTTCCCATATTCAAAATCTCTCTTTCCTCTTCTCCTTTTCTCTATCACACAGTCCTTGCCACTGTACCCATACAGGTAGGAATACTGACTAGAAGTACTTCACTGAAGACCACAGAATCCCTGAAGTTGATCCTTCCTAGCTGGGACCTGTGGAGGGCCTGAAGGATTGGAATCAGCGGTCTGACATGCCCACCCCCCTAGGCCTGAGCCAAGAGCCCCTGAAGAAGATTCTCTAGGGCTGGAGTCATGTTCCAAATGGGCCGAGGCCCCTGCCTGCCCCCCTCTCCAGGGTTCCCAGGCACAGCCTGATCCATCTGGGGTTTCACTTGGATAGATATCAGGGCAGCCAGGGCCTGGCTGGGGCTTCTGTGAACAAAAGCTTTGGGAGGGAAGGGAAGGAGGCAGTGAGGGACAGAGGAAGAGAGAAAGAGAGAGGAGAAGATGGGGAGGGGGAGAGAAGCAAGAAAAGGACAGGAAGGGCCTTAAGAAGATCATTTGAACGAGACAATAAAGTTTGAGGCAGCTCTACAAGAACCTTCCCCAAATTCCTCAGAATCCTAGTGCTTTCCCTCGATTTATCCTGTATATAGCTTGGTTGTATGTAGCTGTCTGCATGTTGTCTCCCCTTTTGGATTGGGAGCCGTCTCTTGCCTTTCTTTGTATCCCCAACACTCAGCACAGAGCCTGGCATATAGTAAGCACTTTACAAATGTTGATTGACCCGATAATTGCCTGACTCCTCCTCCTTATCTACACACCCCATTCCCCAATACCTAAAGAACTGGCTTCTGGGTTCCTAGTTCCTATCTCCCTTCCTCTGGGGTTCAGATCCGAGTACAGGGGAGAACCTAGAAACCGTTGTTAGTTCAACACTTCTCCCACTTTTTTTTTTTCAGAGGAGGAAACCGAGACTCAGAGAGGGGAAGTGATTTTCTTAAGGTCACGGAGTGAGATTTAAGACTAGAACTTAATATTCTGGAGTTCCGGTTCAGCGATCTTACTGCTCTGCCCTTGTGTTGGAGTTTGTAGTGGTTGAGCTTCTGACTTCTGGGTGTCATTGGGGAAAGACGGGAGGAGGGTCAGTGGGGGAGATCAGGGGGTCCCCCAGGCCATTAGATTCCACATGCCAGATTTACCTAGGGAGAAGTTGGAATCCATCTGGGGAGGCAGCCGCTAAGGCCTGAGCTCCTTTTCCGGGGAGGAGCCATCCTCAGGGGATCGAGCCCTTCAGGGCCAGACTAGACATTGCCTGTGGCTTTTGTGGTACTGCAAAGTAGAGGGAAGTCCTGACTTCTGGGCACTGCTCCTTCAAGGCCCTGAAGCCCTCCCCACAGCCATGGGAGTTGTGTAAAAATGGAAAGCAGCTGGAGGTGACCTCCTTTAAAATCAGAAATAAAGAAGGAAGCCCTCTAGGAGTATCCCTGACCTAAAGGGACAGCTATCCCAGCTGAGTTTGAGCCCCCAGAGAGAAGAAACCTGGACCAGCAGGCAGAGACACAGGACAACTCCCTCCCATTTTCTTGCCCTTCCCCTTCCCCTCCCACTCCTGCCCTTCCCCCTCCACTGGGCTCTGCTCCACCTTCTCCAGTGGGGAGAGCTGCCCTAAGTTAAAAAATAACACTGGGGCCTCTCTGGAAACAGAAAGGGCTGAGGCCCCAGTAGAGCAGGGCCAGGGTGAAGGCAGGCTTCCCTCCCCATCCCCCACCACCACCTCCAGCCTCCACTAAATGGGGCCAGTGGAATGGGAGCCGAGAAGGAAGGAGGCCCCGGGAGCTGAGGAGAGCCCGGGAGGGAGGGGCTGAGTGGCCTCCGGCTGCAGTACTTAGGTGGGTGGGGCAGACCTATAATGGATCTAGCAGGATGGGTCGGCACTGACTGGGAAAGGAGCTCGGTCCCTCCCCAACCGATCCATCCTCTCTCAAGCCTGGAAGCCAGGCCCCGCTTGGTACCACGGTTCCCAGGCCATGTAGGGCTCAGGCCCGACAGGTTCTCAGCAACTCCATCCTCACCTTCACTCGCCGCCATCCCCCACCCCATGACTAACGGGGACCCCTGGGAGGGGCTGATAATCACCCAATCTGAATCCTGGCACTCTATGCTTCTTAGGAGGCTAAGCCACAGAACAAGCGTTCGGGGGTCCTTATCATAGACGACCCTTCATCCCAATTCTTACACTCCCGGCCCCTATCACTGACCATACACACATTGGGCATGTTGGTACCTGGTCTCTCCTTTTCCCAGTTTCTGTATTTTTCCCAGGTATGCATTTGAAGGAAGAATCGATCCTTTCTATATATAAGTATACATACACATACATACACACATATATACGAGTTTAAATGTAGATATTTTGTGCTAATATGTAGTGCTTTTTAACCTTTTCTAAAGCTCTTCACAGAATCTGAGTGTGAGAAAGGATCTCAGAATTCAGCCAGGCCAACCTGTACTTGAATAGACAGGAATTACTCCAATGAGTGGGCATCTAACCTGAACTGGAAAACCATCAATCATAGTGAACCTACAGCCTTACTAGTCAACTCATTCCATTTTTGGACAGCTCTAATTATAAGAAAAATTTTCCTTATGTCAAACTGAAATTGTCTTGGAGCAGCTTCTAGTCCTTCCCTCAAGGTTTATCATGTCTCTTCCCTCTCCCCCCTTCACTCGAGACTTCTCTTCTCCTGACTAAATATTCCTATTTTTTTCATATGATCCCCTTATGTAGCTTGAGAAAGATGGGTCAGATTAATAAGAGAGGAACCAGTGGAGAGAAGGGTCCAGGAGAAAGCAGGGAGAATCCAGGAGGAGGAGGAGGAGGGTAGGGTACTGTGTTAAAATCTGTAAAAAAAAAAAAAAAGTCTAGAAGAATGAGAACTGAGAAAAGACCATTGGATTCAACAGTTACAAGATTATAGGTGACATTTGAGAGAGTAGTTTCAGTAGTTGTTGAATGAGAAGTCAGATTACTTGGAATTGAAGAGTGAGTGGGTGGTGCTGGCAATCAAGCCAGTGAGTATAAACTAGTCTTTTTTTAAGAGTTGATAGTGAAAGTTAGGAGAGACAGGATGATGGTTGGAGAGAATATGGCCATGGGAGACCTGAACGCTAGTAATCATAAGAAGAGCCAATAGATAGGGAGAAATTGAAGATGAGAGAAAAGAGGAATGATTAATGGAGCTGATTGCCAAAGGAAATGGGAAGAGAGAAATGAAAAACACAAGTAGAGAAATTGCCCTTGACAAATAGTCTGACTAATTCTCTAAGACTGGAGCAAAGAGGGAGAGGATTGATGAAGACATATGTAGAGAGATATTAAAGTTTGAAGAAGTAGAGATGAAGGAGTTCTAAATGGATGATTGCCCCCACCCCCAACAAAGTAGGGGACATGATCTTCTTACTGAGAGACAGAAGGAAACATTTCAAATGGCCATTGCAGGAAACAGGTTGGAGTATCACCTGGAGATGAATAAAAGGATCATTGCATTTTGTCATTGAGGGTCTTGTTGAAATTAGATAACAAATATTTAGAGAATTCTATTAGTGTAATTTCATGGCTTCTTCCTACTATGTTTGGCAGCTCAGGAATACAACTAGTTGAATATTAGCAGAGCAGAACACTTACTGAACTATTTTTGTCTTGAGAATTCTAGGTCCTAATCTTAGTGTTGCTATGAGAGGCAGCCTGTTTCTTAGCTCCACAGGTGGAGGACTATAACCCCTTCACTCCCTGGGAAAGCATTGCTCAGGGAAAGGAAAGTTCAAACTCTTCCTATAGGGTGGGAGATCTCCTTCCTCTGGAAGTCTGGACTTCAGCCTTTTTAGATCCTCTTACACAGCACCAGGGATCTGGCACAAGGAAATTCAGTCAATAATGGTGGATTCCAAGAAGGGAAAGTTCAGATCATAGTCCCTTGGTGACTTTACCTGACGAGGAATACAATTCACCTTTGTATGGAATTCACTCCTAGAAACCCTTTGATATCAGACTAAGAATACGTAATTGGAGATTTCTTAAACCCAGGGGAAATCTCATTCTCCAAGGAGACTCATCCTTGGGAATTCTCTCCTCAATGAATAATTGTTGAGAGAGTTCTTAAAGTGATGACTGAGAATCCACCACCAGATTATCTCATCTGAAATTTGTCGATGGATTCAATGTGGATTAAAGTCCTTCTGATGAATTATGGGAACTCTTTCCTGAACTCTCGGATCTTTGCTTGGCATAAAGGAAAAGCTCCTTCTGGGTCAGACTATGAACTCCCCCTAGGGTTTATTGTCTTCTCCATCATACAGAAACAGCACAACAAGCTTAATCAAGGGGAGAAGGGATCAGTAATGATTTTTGAAAAAAAAAAAAAGAACTAATTCTGCATGAAAGACACTTCACCTTTGTACTGTCCCACCCTTCCTCTCTTTTTTCTCCTCCTCTTTCCACTGCCACTCCATAAAATAGGGAGCTTTTTCATAGTCACAGAATCTAATACGACTCCCTACCTAGTGCAAGAATTCCTTCACTGCATCACTAATGGTGGTCATTTAGTCTTTCCTTGAATGCTTTCCAACGATGAAGTATTCCATACCTTTTGAAGCAACTTATTCTTTTTTGCACAACTCTGATTGTTAGAACAATTTTCCTTAGCTGCCTTCCTGAATTTCATACCCATTAGACCCTATTTGTACCTCCTGGAGTCTTATGGAAATAGGGACATCTCCCATCCATATGATAACCCTTCAAATATTTGGAGACAACTACGAGGTTTTCCCTGAGTCTTTGCTTCATTAATCTAAATATATCATTTCTCTAATCAATCATCATATATTTTTTCATTCCTCTCACTGTTTATCCTCCTCTGGATACCCTGCAGTTTGTCAGTGCTCTTTACAGAAAAATAGAATTCAGGAGCTGGAGGGAACCTCAGGAGCCATCTGGGCCAGATTCTCCTCTATGTCATTACTGATAAGTGGTCATTCAGCCTTTACTTTGAAAGACCTCTGGTGATAGAGAACCTATCAACTTCTAAGGATGCCCTTTCCACTTTGGGCCAGCTCTAAATTTTAGAAAGTTCTTCACCTCAAACTAAAATCTGCATCTTGCAATGTTCATTTGGAGCTTGTTATAATTTGCTCATTGCAAGTTTCATCCTCTGAAGTCAGAGCAAATCTAATCTTTTCCCCTTTTAAATGTGGCAGAAAAAAATATACTTCAGATGTGGTCTAACCAGAGAGAGGACAGGAAGACTATCACCTCTGGGTGATATTCTGGGCACTGATTCTCAATGTAACCTAACATTTTTCTCTATTAAATGTAATCCCTATTTATAACCCTACTCAACCATTGCTACCTTCCCTATTAATTATAGAGGGCAACAACATTCTTCCAATCCCTTAGACTTACAATTTAGGAATTATCCTAGACTGCCACCACTCTAGTTTGAGAAATAATCACATTATGCCTGGATTATTGAAATAGCCTGCTGATGGGTCTGATTGTCCCTCTTTTCTCCCCATTCTGATCCATCCTCCATTCAGCCACCAAAGTGATTTCCCTACACAGTGGTCCTACCATGCCACTTCCTCCATCCCTTTCCTCCTCATCCCAATAAACTGCAGTGGCTCCCTATCTCCTCCAGGAGTAAAGACAAAATCCTCTATCTGACATTTAAAGTCTTTCATAATTAACCTATCTCACTATTTATTATCTTTTCAGTCTTTTAGTACTTTTTTCTCTGCTACATACTCTCTGATTCAATGACATCCTCGATTCATGTTCATGTTCATGTTCAAAAACATCCTGGTTGTTTTATGAACAACAAATTCCATTTCTTGGTTCTGGACTTTCATTTTGGCTTTCCCTCATGCCTGGAATGTTCTTTCTCTTCTAACAATGTCTACTGGGTTCCTTAGCTTCCTTTAGGTCCTAACTTTTATCTCTTCTTTTATAAGAAGTTTCTCCCCACATCTCTTAATTCTAGCAACATGCCTCTATTAATTATTTCCTCTTTGTCCTGTAAATAGCTTATTTTATATAGAGTTGTTTGCATGTTCTCTCCCTTATTAGAATATAAACTTCTTGAGGGAAGATACTATTTTGCCTAAAATGTTTATTGATTGGTTTGTTGATTTTTTCAGTCTGTTGTTTTTTCTTTCTTTTTTTGTTTTTGTGTCCAACATATTTATTAGTCCACCCCTCTACAATATGGATTCCCAAGTCATAACTCATTTGAAACTGCCCTCTTTAAAGTTAACAATGATCTCTTACATGCCCAATCTTCTTAACCTTTATATTTACTCTTTCTGTAGCATTTTAGATGATCTGCCAACTCCTGGATATACTCTCTCTCTCTCTCTCTCTCTCTCTCTCTCTCTCTCTCTCTCTCTCTCTCTCTCTCTCTGGGTTCTCTTCCTTCCGGGAAATATTTCCCTTCTCAATATCCTTTTCTGGTTTGTTGCTCATGTCATGCTCACTTAACTATAAGTGTACTTCAAGGTTCTGCCTTAGTCCCTTTTTTGTATAGATACCCTTTCACTTCATTACTTCATCAACTACCATGAGTTTATTATCCTTTCTAGACAGATGACTCCCCAAGTCTCTCTCCTGAGATCCAGTCTCCAATTACCAACTATCTAGTAAACATTGGGAATTGGAGGTCCCATAAATATCTCAAACTGAGCATGTTCCAAATTGAACTTTCCATTCCAAACTTACCCTTCTTCCTGTCAAAGGCACCATCATCCTTCTAATAGCTCAAGTTCACAACATTTTCATCCTCAGTTCCTTACTCTCACTTATCCTAAATATCAATCAGCTGCCAAATTTTCTTCATTTCTATCCTCAATATCACTGGAGTATGTCTCCTCTCCATTTACATGGCCTTCAACCTATTTCAGATACTCATCACCTTTCACCTATAGTATTGCAGTAGCTTCCTAATTGTTCTACCTGCCTCAAGCCTCTCTTTACTACAATTATCCTCCATAATCTGCAAAAGTTTTTTTTCCCTAAAGTTCAGGTCTAACAATGTTGCTTCACTACTCAGAAACTCCAGAGGCTCATTGTTACCTCTAGGATCAAATATAAACTACTCTATTGGTTTTTTAAAGTTTTTCACAACCTGGCTCCTTCCTCCCATTCCAATATTTTTATTCATTACTCTTTTCCACCTACATCTGCTCAGCCATGTTTACATTTTTGCTGTTCTTCATGCATGAAGCTTAATCTCCTCTCCCTGTACCTTTGCATTGGTTATCCTTCAAACTTATAATGCTCTGCTTCCCTTGGGATACTTGATTTCTTTTAAAAGTCAGCCCAAGGGGCGGCTAGGTGGCGCAGTGGATAGAGCACCAGCCCTGAAGTCAGGAGAACCTGAGTTCAAATCTGATCTCAGGCACTTACAAACACTTCCTAGCTGTGTGACCCTGGGCAAGTCATTTAGCCCCAAGTACCTCCACAATAAATAAATAAATGAATGTTATAGAATATTAAGAAACGACCAGCAGGACAATTTCACAGAGGCCTGGAGAGACCTACATGAACTGATGCCAAGTGAAACGAGTAGAACCATATATACGACAACAACAATACTATATGATGATCAATTCTGATGGACATGGATCTCTGCAACAATGAAATGTTTCAAACCAGTTCCAATTGTTCAGTAAAGAAGGCCATATACACCCAGAGAGGGGAATATGAGATATGGACTACAACATATCATTTCCATGATCTCTATTGATGTTTGCTTGCATTGGGTTTCCTTTATCAGATCTTTTTTGTTCATGTAGATACGATTGTTCTTGTACAGCAAGATAAGTATGGAAACATGTAAATATATATTTGACTTGTCAAATATTTTAATATAATTAACATATAGTGGACTTCCTGCCATCTAGGGGAGGGGAGGGAATAGGGGGGAAAATTTGTAACGGAAAGCTTTGTAATGGTCAATGTTGAAGAACTACCCATGCATATGTTATAAGCTTTAATAAAAAAAAGTCTGTCCAAATACTATTTTCTCTAAAGAAAATAGTCATCTAGAGTGACCCCTTTCAAAGTTACCTTTATGTCTTCTTTGTATTTCTTCTATAAATACAGCACCAGCCCTAACATCAGGAGGACCCGAGTTCAAATCTGGCCTTAGACACTTAAGCATCCTAGCTGTGTGACCCTGGGCAAGTCACTTAACCCTAATTGCCTCCTCAAGAAAAATAAATACACACACACACACACACACACACACACACACACACACACACATAATGGGGATAATCAAGGGAGCCCTCTGAATGACTGGAATGAAGGCTGCAGGGACCATTCCCCATAGAACATGAATGGGGATGGGCCTTTAGGATCTAGTTCAGCAGAGGAAGGTTAGGCATCTGAGATTTCTGACAATTATGTAAGCATATTTTTTTATTAGAATGTAATTAGAATTATATTAGAATGCAAGCTCCTTTAGGGCAGATACTTGGTTTTGTACATCCCTAGTACCTAAAATAGGACTTGGCTCATTGTAGTTGTTTAATAAGTGCTTGTTCATTTTTAAAAAGTCACTGATAAAAATGTTGAATAACTCAGAGCCTTGAAGTATGCCATTAGAGACTTTCTTCCAGTTTGACACTGATTCATTCAGCCCTTTGTGCAAAACTACTCAACTAGCTACAAATTCGCTTAGCGTATCATCTTCCCCATATTTATCCATCTTTTGCAAAAGGATATGATGAGAGATTCTATCAAATGCTTTGCAAAATTCAGGCATCAGTATATCTAAGGTCTCAAGTCTTTGTCATTTCTCTGCTCTGCCAGGATTGTAATACTGCTGTACCTGGAAAGGAAAAAGGATTAATTTACTTGATTTCTTTCTCATCAACCCATGCTGGCTCTTATTGATCGAGACTTTCTTTTCTAATTATACAGGGACTATCTGTTTGGGAGATCGTTGGAACTGAGTTCTTTGGTTGGCTAAACAGATAGGGCTTGATAGTTGAGTAACACCTACTGCTATTACACTTCTTGCTGCCACTGGCCATATTTCTTCTTACTAGATGGTATCTCCCCCTCCCAATTCTCTTTCTCTCGATGTTTATTCCCATTCACACCTCTCAGTGCTCAGAGAATTGGCCACGTGGTTCTTTCATGATTCTTTTCTAATGGAGAGGATTACTCTAGCTAGGGACCAAAAACAGAGGGAGGGAGGAGACATATAGAATGTAATTATTTGGAGTCTGTTACAAGAGGGCAGAAATCTGTCTTTCAGTGGGATTTATCAGTAGCTGTGAGATTTTATCATTTGTTTTCAATTTTCTTGTGAGGGTACATTTAACTCCTAGTCACAATTGTGAGAATAGCCTCCTTTCTGGACACATTGGCCTAAGCCTTCAGTTAGTCCAGAAAGTAAATGATTTGTTCTCTTTAGCCTAAAGCCGTGCCCCAGTACCTACACCTTTATCACTGTCCTTGTAAAAGTGAGGTAAGAAAAAGGGGTTTGAACACTGGGCATTTCAGGACACAAACCTCTTGATGTACTCTTCCCAGTACAGGAGGAGAATGGATTGAGCATGTTCTGGACTGAAGGGCTTAAATATTGTGAGAAATGCCCAATGCTCCTGTCTGTAGTAAAGAAAATAGTACTGAACTCGTCAAGGGGCAGCGGAGGAATGGACATCTGAGATTAGGCTGGGCAAGCCCAGCAATGGGAACCATGTGGGAGAAGTATAGTCTCTCTTTTCCCTGCCCATGCCCCCATGGCCTTGTGAGGCACACCCAGAGGAGACGGCCCCCCATTCCGGGCGACACACCCCCACCCTTCCTTCCTCAGGAAAACCTGTGATCTGATAAAGTCGCCCAACTCTCTGGGTATCAAAAAACCACCCCGGCACTAAGGCCCTGAGATGCCCCCCTTCAGGAAAGGGTGTGTGGAGGGGTGCACCTCATCTTGCTGAGCTCAGCAACTCCCCTGAGGAGAGAGGAGAGCCCAACCCACCTTATCCTGTACTGTCTTGGGCAGCAACCTTAGAGGAAGGAAGAGGAGCTCTGGGAACTAAATAAACACAAATTGGGGAGATTCAAGGGAAGGTAGAGCCAATAAAGTACCAGCATCTAAGTTAGGAACCAGGATGCTGGGGTTCTACTCCTGAATTCACTTCTACCTTGATGGGTGACCTGGAACTAGGTCCTCAGTATCTCTGTGCCTATTTGATAAAATAGTTATCATAAGCTTTTTTCCCATAGTCTTTGAAGAGAAGAGAGGTTTAATTAGATCACTGATTAGATCTTTATTGAGTTGCTTTGGCCAGAGTTGAATTGTAGAAGAGATATTGAACTTTAAGGCTATCCAATAGGAAAGAAGTTCACTCAGGACTTCCATCAGCTTTAGATTATTTTGAGTTTCTTTTAGTTTTATTGCCCTTTCCATATTCTCATTCATTCATTTATTCATTCATCCATTCAGCAAATATTTACTGAAGCCTATTGTGTGCAAAACTCAGCTTTAGATGTGAATGAAGGCTGGGAAAAGAATGCTGACATGAACAACAACAACAAAAAAATCCCTTCCTCCTCAGAGTGCAAGTCAAGTTGTGTATTTGGCATAACTATAAACCGGAGGGGGTGGAATATGACAGCATGCCTAAATTCAATAGAGGACAGAATTCCTCTTCATTGAAGGGGTATGATCTCCTTAGATGCAAAGAATTGATCTTGTCACTCCATAGCTCAAAAACTCACCCTGACTCCCCATTGCCCATATAATGAAAATCAAATTCCTTAGTCTCACATTAAGAATTATTTTTCTGCTTTGTCTCCTACTAATCCCCCTCATATACTCATTTCAGCAAAACTGGACTTTTGGGAATACATCTTATACTTTCTTTGAATTGCAACTGATATCATCTCTATGTATTATTTCCCCTGTTAGAGTGTGAGCTTTTTGAGAACAAGGTTTCTCTTATATTCCCAGAACTTAGTACAGTGCTCTGTACATTACAAGCACTTAATAAAAGCTTTTCCACATTCATTTCCTTCCTCCTTGCCTTTGCAGACAATTGCCTATCTCTGTAATGCTTTCTTTTTCCCACCTCCAAATCTAACAGTTGATGTCCTACTCATCCTTCGAACGTCACCTATATGAAATTGCCCTGGCGCTGCTCCAGCTGGAAGTGATCTCTCCCTGATCTCTGTTTGGCACTTTGAATTCATACTTGTGTGCTTATCATTCTAATTTGTATATTAATGTGCTTATATGTGATTTTGTCTTACTTGGCTAGAAGGGTATTGAGGGCAGCATATCTATCATATATCTTCATATCTCTCTAGTGCCTTACAAACAGGAGATTCTTCACAAATGGTTATTCAAATGATCATTGAATTTATATTATAAATAAATAAAAATGAATGAGGTTGCATTTGAACTGGGTCTTGAAGGAGGCAGCATTTTGACAGAAATGTGGGGATGAAGAGGTGAGGAGACTTGTGCATTTCAGGCAGAGGATCCAGAAAAAATAAAACAACCTGAACACAGAAGTAGAAAAAAGCTCAGGGTATATTTCAGTTTGTTTGGAGAATAGCAAGTATATCGGGAAATAGCGAGCAATAAAGTTGAAATCAGTCCCAATAGTTTCTAAGTAAATGAGTGGAAAGATCTGTGCTTCAAAAAGATTAGTAGCCTAGAATTCAGGATTATCTGGGGTATGGGTGTATATGTGTGGAAAGATGAGTTAGGAAAATCCATTAGAAGTACTTTTATAGTCAAGACCAGCCTAGAGAATGACAGGTAGCTTTCCAGTCTCCAGCCCAAGTTGCCTAAAGAATAGTGTGCATGAGGGTAATAATGGTACCCCAAAGTATTCTCTCTTCCCAGTGTGATTTCACTAACACTACAGAGAACAAATTTCAGGTCCCAATATAGGATATTTCCATAGTCTGGAGTTCAGACAATGGCTACATGTTGTTCCCTGAAGAACTAGTAACTGAAGGTTTCTGATGGGAGGGCAGGGAGGAAAAGAGAGATTCTAGCCTAACAAATGTGGACATACTTCTAGTTGTACTGCAGAATATTCATACACATGGGACAAAAGCATATACATATACATGGAGTATGGTCCATACATACATACGTGTCCAGAAGAAGATAAGCATATCTAGAACAGGAGAGGTGATGGTCAACTTCAACCTTTCCTAGAAGGGAGCAAAAGATTATTAGGGTTGATTGTGTAAACATGATTCTTGCTGTATACTGAGAAAAATATGAGGCAGTAGAGTGCAAGAAAGAAAAATAAGAAGGCAGACATTCCAGCACAAATAGATGGTGGAAGCAGCATGGCACAAGAAAAAGAGCTCTACATAGGCAATCAGAGGACCTATGACTTAGGGCAGGCACTTAATTTCTTTGGGCCCTAGTTTACTTATTTATAAAAATAAGAAATTGGATGATTTTAAAGTTTTTTCCGGCTGTAAATCTATAATTCTATAAGGAGATAGAAAGGGGTAAAGAATTATACAGAGAGTAACAGAAAGAAATAAAAAAGAGATGCTGGAGAGGAAGAAGGTAGAGAAGAAAAAAAGAAGAGAGATGAGAGAGACAGAGATAGACATTGTAAAGAAGGGAAGGGAAGAGAAGAGAAAGAATGGAGGTTTATTTAAGGACCAGCTATTTCACCAAGTAATTATTGAGTACTATTAGGATGGAGGAGGAAATAAAAATTCAGATTGTTTTGCCCAATGTTGCTTATTGGCCTGGGAGGGAGGATTAACCAGTTCCATTTCCTCTGTGTACCAAACTTGAGATAAGAACATTCTGACCTGCCTTTTGCCCTAACACTTCCCTGATTGATAATTGAAACTCACAAAAAAGCAGTCACAGAAAGATCACCAGTCTCCCAACAGCACCCATTGATATCAGTCAGATTTACAAATAACCTTGGGAACCACCAATAAAGTTTCAAAATATCTCCTTTATCTAAGGCATCTTAGGGGGAATCTCCACCTGGCTCTTGGAGGTCACAGAAGAGTACTTCCCCTACAAACATATATAAAGGCACACATATTCCCCCCCACATACACATGTATGCAATCACAGAACTTCTTACCATAGATCCCATAGGCCCCATAGACCAAAAAAGCCATCCTCCCACAATGCTGCTCACAGAGATCTGGGCATAATACCGAGCAAGTTAGAATCTGAAGCTAAAGCTGATATTTGAGGGAAGAGCTCCATTAAGAATCAAGTACAATGAAGTTCAGAAGAGAGAATGTCCTGCAGTGTCTGAAAGATATAAATAGACACACTTGGAATGGGAAAAACATTTTGAGGCTAGATAACTATGCTAAAATACAGGGGATTTAAAAATCCCCAGAAGATCAGAAAGATCTTTTTTTATCATTTAGATTTTCATAGGGTGACTAATTCATATCTAGGGACTTCAGTCAGTTTCCTCAGCCCTGCCCAGATCAACCCAAACAAGACCTCCATTCCATTAAACCTTGTAGGAACATCATTGTGAATTATAACAGGACCTCACATCTAATATCATTGTCATGAGCTCACTGCAAATACTGCACAGTCATCCAGTCACAAAGGGACAAATCAAAGCCCTTTGGAGAAGTGAATAGGGGTTTGGACTGGTTTAGGTTCAGACACTGTGGTCCAGGCAGTGTCCTAAGGCCAGGATTCTCCCCACTATTCTGAATACCAGAGAGAAGGTGACTATGTGACCAGATGGGAATGAAGGTTGAGGTAGGAATAATGAGGGCAAAGTGAGCCTTAGGATCTGTTTTGGAAAGTGGAAAGAAAAATTGAGTAAGAGATGGGAGGGAGCAGGAAGGCATGCCAAGAGGTGCTGTCAGTTCCAAGGAGGTAAGGACTCCTCTGTCTTCCAACTCTAACTCTGTGAGAGGAAATTGAGGAGGGGAAGAGAACTTGAGAAGGCCTTAGCTCTTGGTGATGGCAGACAACTTACTTTGTCAATGGAAAACACTTCTGGTTTTATTAATAGGGCCCTCAGTGTGAGTACAAGGCCTACATCTGTCCATCTGGTTTAGCTCCTCATTTCAGGGCAGGAGAGCATTCAAACCTTCCCAGTCAAAAGATATCTCTTTTTGCTTACAAATGTCCAATGAAGAAGCCAATGAAGATGGCCCAACACCTTTTTCATCTGACTAGGAAGTTTTTTTTTCTTTATTAAAGCTTTTTATTTTTCAAAATATATCCATAGATAATTCAACATTAACCCTTGCATAATCTTGTGTTACAATTCTTCCCCTCTTCTATCCCCTGCCCCAGATAGCAAGTAGTCCAATATATATTAAGCATGGTAGAAATATGTTAAATCCAAAATATGCATACATATTTATACAATTATCTTGCTACACAAGAAAAATCATTCAAACCAGAAAAAAATAAGAAAGAAAACAAAATGCAAGCAAACAACAGAAAGCGCGGAAATGCTGTATTGTGAACTATACTCAATTCCCACAGTCCTCTCTCTGAGTGTAGATGGCTCTCTTCATCACAAGATCTGGAACTGGTCTGAATCATCTTATTGTTGAAAAGAGCCACATTGACAGGAAGTTTTTTTATAATCACAAATTAGAGCTGGAAGAGAATTAGGGGTCATTTTATCCCAATCCCTTCCTTTTATAAATAGGAAAACTGAGGTCCAGAAATTAAATGACTTGCTCAATATCACACCGCTAGTAAATGTTTGAGGTAGAATTTGAATTGAGGTCTTCTGACTCGAAACTCCAGAACCTTTTTTTTCCCTCAATATTTTATTTTTCCTAATACATGTAAATATAGTTTTCAACATTTTTGTAAAACATTGTGTTCCAGATTTTCTTCCCTTTCTCCCTCATCTTCCCTCGTCCCAAGACAGCAACAATCTGATATGGATTAAATATATACAATCCTTTTAAACATATTTCCATATTTATCATGTTGCGCAAGAAAAATCAGATCAAAAGAAAAAAAATAAGGTGAAAATACTATGCTCTGATCCACAATCAGTCTCTAAAGTTCACCCTCTGGATACTATTGGCATTTTGCATCTCCAGTCTATTGGAATTGCCTTGAATCACTCCATTGTCAAGAAGAGTCAAGCCCATTATAGCTGATCATCATATAATCACTGTTGCTGTGTATGATGTTCTCCTGGTTCTACTCACTTCACTCAGCATCAGTTCATGTAAATCTTTCCAGGCTTTTCTGAAATCATTCTGCTCATCATTTCTTATAGAACAATAATACATCTATTATTATATACTATAACTTATTCAGCCATTCTCCAACTGATGGGCATCCACAAAAAGGACTGCTAACCAACCTTTTTTTCACAAATGGGCCCAGGGCCTTTTCCCCACTATACTGTATTCCTTCCTAAGGTCTAACTTCAAAATCTCCTGCTCATCAACAGAGTCCAAACCAAACAGTTCATTTCTATAGATGGCTTTTAGTTAATGCTTCCTCACCAATTTCCCAAAGGGGGATATCATCCCAGGCAGAAGGGCAGCACACCCAAGCAGGCAGGTCCAGGATAGGAGGGACAGAGTAAGTACCGAGTCCATTTCCCCGGAGCCTGCCTGCCTATCTTTCCCGGGAATCAAAAGCCAGCAATATGATCTAAAGGAGCCTTTCACAAAAGAAGGTGGGGTCCACCTGGGAGCTATCCAACTCCTTCCCCAACCCTTTTCAATGCTAGGTACTATTCCAGATGATCTGGGACCTTTACTTCACTGCATCCCTCCCCCCCCCTTAAGCCTCTCTCTGCAGCATCAGCCCGGTTCCCCTCTGCCTGATAAACTCCTCTGAACAGGAAGTGCTGACTCCCACACAGGCTAGAGGGGTTGGGGGGAGCCATGGCCATCGTCCTTTAAGGGAAAAGGAGTTTCCAGATAATGTCTATGGGGAGAATGCCAAGCCTGGGAGGCCCTCAGTGTGGGCACAGTCCCACATATCCTCCCGGTTACATATCCAGAGATGGAATTACAGCCCCAAGATCTTGTACCTATGTAAGAGACTTCCTGATGGAGCTAAAAGGCAGGGAGTGGGAGGGGGTGAGGAGGAAGGCTATCCTATACCTCCTATATTGGACCACTGCAGTATGGGGGGGAGTGCGGAGGTGTCTGGAAAACCCACACTTTTTCATTTTATGGATGAAGAGAGGGAGAGAGAATAGGAAAAGGAAGTGGGGGATGGAACAGCAATGCCCTGAGCTCCTGGAAAGCCTGCCCCATGGCCCGGCTGGCCCCTTGGGCAGTGACCTTGCCTTGTCTCCCCCCTTCCCCCCACCACAGTAACCATGACAACTCATCCTGGCCAAGGGAATGCAGATTCATAACTGCAGCAGTGAAATGTCCAGTTGCCTTCTCTGGAGGTTCCTTTAAACACAGAGATTCTCACTAGATGGGGGTGGGTTAGGCAGCCTGGAGGCAAAGGAGAAGGATGATGAACTGATGTCTGAAGTATAGGCAGGACATCCTTCCCCAGTCAAAACATCAGAGCACCCTTTTGGGAGAATAGGGTCAGGTCTGGGGGATCAGATGTTGGCAATTCTATGGCTGATTTCCGGCAGGGTTGCTTTTACTTAAGAGCCCTGGGAATTCTTGAAAAGAATCTCTATAGAAAATTATAAGGCTTTCAAAGTACTTTAAGTATATGATACAACCTTCCAAGTATCACAGATTTGAGAAGAGTGATTTCTTCATGGTCATATAGCTGATAAGAACCAGGATTTGATCCAAGGAGTCTCCTAACAAAGTCTACCTCTAGATTCCATTATACCATATTGCATCTCTAAACAATAGCCCTTCTCTGGTTTGCTCAGGTTCCTGTATAGGACTCTTTGACAAAGAGGAGACTATATTTTCAGGTATGGGTTAGGGAGTAAAGAAAAGTTTTCTGGGATGCATAAGGGAAAACTGAAGTGCAGAAAATGTGATATACCTTTCCCAGTAATACCCAGGGAACCAGGGGAGAGCTGACGCCAATCTTTGACTCAACTCTAGGTATATTTCCTCCAGGGTGCCTTCATGGACCAACCAACCTATTCATTCTACAATCTATTAACAGAATCTTAAAAATCTTTCCCCTAGATCTTTGGTAATTATAGCAACGATAGAATACAGTTAAAATGGAATGTAAGCTCTCTGAGGAGAGGTAATCAGTTGCATCTTTTCTTTGTCCTCCATCTCAATCATTCTCTTTCTTTTCTCTGTATCTGTGTCTGTCTTTTTGTCTCTCTTGCCCTCTTCTTGAATCTATCTGTTTGAATGTCTCTCTGTATATATTATCTACGAACCTAGAAGGACGAAACACTTGCCAACTTGAGTCCCTTATTTGTCTCTGTGGACTATCAAGGTAGTTTCTACAGCACTGTCCGGAGAATGCTCACACAACCCCTTTGAACAGGACTTCTTAAACTTTTCTCCCTTTTGACCCTTTTTAGGCAGACAAATTTTTGTCCAACCCCTGGTATATAAACTTAGTATACAAACCAAACATTTACTGATAATAAATCATAGTTTTGCAACACCTACCTTCAGTTATGCAACTCCATGTAGAGTTGTGACCCATAGCTTTGTCACAGAGTACTGGATTTTTTTGGTCCTTTCACGAGAATAAACTCACTAATTTTGCCCCTTCAGCAAGAAATTCAAGGACCAGGCACTGGGACTACTTGGCTGGGGGAGGAGAAAGCCAAGGGGAATAAAATAACATTCTTTAAGACAATTAAGGAATGTGATTTAGAGGATAGTGACCAGCTGTTCCCCATCTCCATGGAAAGCAGAATGAGAGACACAAGGCTGGAAGTGCAATGCCAGCTGCTAGATGCAATATAATCTCAGAGACTATAGAGAAATGATCACAGTTAGGTGAAATCCTGGCTAGACTATGGTGGTGGCCTGTCATCCTCAGCTTGGATGGGAATGGAAAATGTGGAATGAGGAGATGATGAAGAATAGTAGAAAAATATATAGGTTTTTATTAAGCAGTGTCAAATGAACAGAGATATGAATAAGAACCAGTAAGTTGAAAAAAAGTAGAAAATGCCTATATATGCACCAGAAGAGATTAAATTTAGACACAAAAAACTCCCTGAGGGTTGTTAGGTACTGAGTCCTGAAAAGTAAAATCTCCTTTTCCTGAAAAGTTTGAAATTTGGGCTAAGGATTCATGTGCCCAGGATGATTTTAGTCACAAGTTTTCCTAGGGGGCAGGGAACCGATTAATCCCTCTAGATTTTTTTCATGGAAACTTGTTCTTTGTGTATGGGAGATATGGATCAGAGGATTATTATAAGTCTTTGTGGCTTTGGATTTGTGCCCCAGAACTATCTGAGAGAGATGTGGCAGAGGAGGGGTTTGGAATGGTCCACACCTGGGTCATGTTAGTTTAGGCTTTAGTTGATATGCATCCTGACATGACTGAGACACCCAGAAGTTCCCAGCACTATTCCTGGCTTCCTTATGCTGAACCTCTGAGAAGGTAGAGGTGAATTAGGTGGGAATTTAGGGGAAAAAGAGAAATTAATAATTAAATTGACCACTGAATTTGGCCAAAGGACTTGGCTACAAATCCTTACTGATTTTTTAGTTAAGTGATAATGGTCAGTGAGACCTCATTGGGTTTTAGTTTCCTCATTTGTGAAATGTGAAAATGACCTCTAAGATACCTTCCAGGTCCAAACTCATGATTCCACAATTCCTAGTTTTTGTTCATTTCCTTTTCACCAAGATGGAGACACATGAAAGACGCCATTCTTTCCAGCTAACACAGAACCATGTCTGTGTTAGACACCTGGCCTTATGCCCAGCCAACATTTACTATCCCTTAAACCAGAAGACCCCAGATACTAGGAGATTGAACTTGTGGTGAAGTCCATATTTGCCACACCCTCCATGTGGCCCTCATCCAAGGCCAGGCATGAACCAGCCAGGATTCTAAGCAGTACTTTCTCCACCTGGGATGCCTGCCCAGATGGGTTGAAGGCTCCACAGGAGGCCATGGGCCAGACAGGCTGGTATCTATTTTCAATGCCATCTTTCACACTCAGCCATGGTCGCCTCATAGTAGAATAATCTGGGGCCTGAGCCCAGCTTCAGGAAGCATTCCTTTTGGAGAGGTTGGATGGAGCCTGGAGGAGGCTTATTTGGCTCAGCCATACTGCTTCCTTTTGCTTCCCACCTCCTCGTCCCCACCCAATACCCCAGGGGAGAAAGGAGCAGTGTTTGTGGTAGTTGAGAGAACTACTCATATGTCTCTACATTCTCTCCCCCTTTTGCTGTGCCTCTGAACCCTTTAAGATCTCCTGACCAGAGGTGACCAATAGAAGGTGGTCAAGGATTCTATTGGGGTTTTGAGCTATTTCATAAAATATGTTGGGGAGCTTCTGGGATCAGGGACAGAACCATAAGTAGTCCATATATATGACTGAGCTTCTTCTCTAGAGCATCAATAGTGGGGGAGGAGGGAGCCTTTCCCCTCCATAATCTATGGTTTTGCTATGTTATTCAAAGGTCTTATCCCTATTTTATCTGACTGCTGTACCTCAATTCTTCCTACTTTCCTATATTTCCTGGACATTAGGGTTTACTGGTCCTACTGTCCCCAAACAAAGTGGACTGTCTTACACAGCTCCTCACTCCCAATTGAATTTGTCCTGAGTACCAAAATTCCTATTCTCATGGAAGAATAAGTCCAGAATGGAAGAAGGAAGGAAATTACACTTTGGACTTATTTTTTAAATTGCATCCTTCCAAACCTAATAGCCCTCCCTAGAGCCTGCCGGACTTTCCCAAAGTCAGACCATGGAGAACATCTGGAGGCTTAGGCTTTGGCTATTTCCTTCTACTCTATTCCTCCAAAGGCTAATAAGGATGGGGCTTCACTCCCTGATAACTGCCCCCAAATCCTACCAGATATACAGTCCATTATCCCCTAAAAGAATGCCCTCTCCTTCTTACTCTCTGCCCACTAAACCACAGTGAATTAGGTGAGAATTCTGTGTGGTTTCCCTAAGTCCTAAATTCTGTGCCTGTAGCCTCATCCTTAATTTCCCCTGCTCCTTGCTATCTTCTTCCAGCTCCCCAAGAGAAGAACATGTCAAGCAAAGAGAAGATATGTTCCAGGGCAGGGTCCCAAGTAAGCAAAGCCTAAGAGGCCAAAGAGGGAGTGGAATTGGGGAGTAGTCCAGCTTCCCTAACAGTTGGGAATGACAGTGGGGAGGCTGGTGCTTGGGAATGACAACTGGGGTATTGGCAGTTGGCAGGGGCATTTTGGAAGGACAGTTGGGGGTTAGCAGTTTGGAATGAAGGTTGGGGGTTTGGCAGTTGGCAGCGTGGCAGCTGGGAATGGCAGTTGGGAATTGGCAGTGGTGAGCGGGAGATTGGGCTGACAGTGGGGGGGTTGGCAGGTTGGAGCAGCAGTTGGGGGGGAAGGTTGGCAGTTGGCCCTCCTGGACCTGAAGAATTGCTCTCAAGGGGTCCTCTCAGGAAAGACTGTGAAGGGGAAAGAACAGGGACAAAACAGTCCATAGGCTGGAAACCTTAGCTTGTTAGGAGGGCTAAAATGTAAGAATGACTATAGCCAGGCCCAAGGGAGAAGGAGATTACAGAGCCAGGGCCTGATGGATAGAGCACAGAATTTCACAGCTCCTAGCCCTTGGAAGCTGATCTTGGGTACCTCAGTAGGTAGATTGTTCCTGCGCTTTTGAGACTTCAGCTTGCCACAGTGTTTTGGCATTACCCCCTAACTTTGTTCTTCCAGGGGACAAATGAGAGAATTTAAAGCTTATGGCAAAAGTAGCCTCCCTTTTTGTGAGTAGTGTTCCAGCCTGGAGCCAGATCCCTGTAGTCAACAGAAACCAGTAGACTCCTGGCAGAAATGGGTTTTCAGCCAGGCCAAGCTTCAGAGGGAGTTGTTTTCTTCTTTAGGAAATCCACTGTGTCTTTTCACCCCTTATCAAGGAACTCAATTGGAATAGACTCCTCACTTGATTTCAGGTCCAACTTTGCAATTTTTCCATAATTTGGAAAATACTGATCCATTTGCTCTTGTTTGTATGATCAGATTTTTAGTAAAAAAAAAAAATCTTTTAATGGAGGAGTAAGAGAAAATTGAAGGGAAGGAGGAAATAAGATGTAGGATGAATAGAAAGGGAGAAGGGAAGAAGGCTTACATTCATACAGAATCATAAGGAGTTGATCTGTCAAAGAAAGCACATCAGTAGCTATTAGCACGTCTTATTGGAAACCAGTGCTTATTGAAAAAAGGCAGCAAATTCCAAGGTAAGGGTATAAGGGTATCTTTGCAAAAGCTGGTTAAAAAATCCATTCTCTGGTGGGATTAGCAAGATGAGGAATGGCAGCTTTCAGTTCCCTGAAACTACTATGAAAAGGAAGTAAGTCTGGATAACCTTTTAGAGGATGTCAGGAATCAAGAATTTGATTCCTCACCTAGAAGCTTTTCCTAAGTCTCCCCTTTCCCAGCAAAGTTCCTGTTCATTATATATTATTGACATTTCAAATAGAATATAAGGTCCTCAAAGGTTAGGACTATTCTCTACTTTATTTTTTTTTCTTTCTTCCTCCCTCCCTCCCTCTCTCTCTTCTCCTCCTCCTTCTCCTCTCTTTCTTCTCCTTTTTCTTCTTTCCTTCCTTCCTTTCTTTCTCTCTCTTTTTCTTTCTTTCTTGTATGGAGTCCTGTCAGAATACCCTCTCTATCAGCTACAAGTATTTGCAATTTATAATCTTAGAGAATTACCTGAGCCTTTGAAAAGTCAAGTGTCTTACCTAGAGTCACACAGCCAGTATGGGTTAGAGGTAGATGTTGAACTCAAGTTCCTGACTCTGTGACCAGCTCATTATGTATTATACAACACTGCCTTTGTCTTCTTTTCTACATAATTATTAGGTAGTTTAGTAGTATAGTGATAGGGTGCTGGATTTGTAGTTGGGAAGATCTGAGTTCAAATCTAAACTTAAATACTTTACTAGCTGTGTGACCCCAGTTAAGTAATTATTTGTTGTTGTTTGTTGTCGTTCTTCTTTTTCTTTTTCTTCTTTCCTCCTCCTCCTTCCCTTCTTGTTCTTGTTCTACTTTATCTCCCCTTTTTGTTCTTATTCTTGTTCTTGTTCCTCTATTATCATCACACCTTCCTCCCAAGGTTACTGTGAGAATACAATGTGATAACATTTGTAAAGCACTTTGCAAATCTTAAAGCACTATATAAATGCTAGCTATTATTATTACTGAGGTAGCTAGGTAGTACAGTGGATAGCACAACAGATCTAGAGTCACATGACTCATCTTGAGTTCAAATCTGTCCTCAGATACTTACTAGTTGTATGACTCTGGGCAAGTCATTAAACCCTGTTTCTCTTAGTTTCCTCATCTGTAAAATCAGGTGGAGAAGGAAATAGCAAACCATCACAGTATCTCTGCCAAAAAAACAAAAACAAAAAAACCCAAAACCCAAATGGGGTCACAAAGAGTCATCTAAACTCTTTGTGCTAGAGATTTGGGAATTCTTCAATCTGTCAGTTCCACATAGCTAAATAAGTTTTTATTAAGTGGCAATAAGATAGAGTGGAAAGAGTGCTAGACATGGAATCTTTCCTGATTCAAACCCACCTCTGACACTTTCATATTTCCCTATTACTCTTTCACATCCCCATCCCCATATACAATCTGTTGCCAAAGCTTGTTGATTTCATCTTTGTTAGCTTCTCTTCCATCTACCCCCTTCTCTCCTCTGTCTTCTCCCATTGTACAAGTCCTCATCTCCTCATGGCTGGACTATTTCAATTCCCTGCTGGTTGGTCAGCCTACCACAAGTCCTTCCCCAATCTAGTCCATTTTCCATTCAGCTAACAAAATGATTTTCCTAAAGTGCAGGTCTGACCATATTACCCCTCTACTCAATAAACTTTGATAATGTTCTATCACTCCTAGGTCAAATATAAAATCTTTTGATTAGCTTTCAAAGCCATTCATAACATATGATTCCAATCCCCACCCACACCCACACCCATATTTTTTATCTCCTTATACCTTAAATACTCTGTCCACTTTCCACCAAAAACTCTTCCATGCAATGACACTTGTCTCCTTACTGTTTCTTGGACAAGACACTTCATCTCCCAATTCTGGGCATTTTCCCTGGCTTTTCTCTATATTCTAGAGTATCTTTATGTCTCTTGGAATCCCTGGCTTCTTTCAAGTTCCAATTAAAATTCTGCCTTTTACAGGAAGCCTTTCACAATTTCTCTTAATTCTAGTGCTTTTAACTGTGGAGTTGTGAATTATCTAGCCTTTCTGGAAAGTAATTTAAAACTATGCCTAAAAAGCTATTAAACTGTGCATAACCTTTGACCCAGCAATACAGCTACTAGATCTATATTCAAAAGAAATCAAAGAAAGAGGAAAAGGACTGAACAAATATATAGTAAGTATAAGAATGTTATGGAATACTATTTGTTCAGAGAAATACTATAGTTCAGAGAAACCAAGGAAGACTTGTATGAATTGATACAGAGTGAAGTGAGAAAAATCAGAACAATTTATATCATGACAATAGTGGTGTAAAGATAACAACTTTGAAAGACTTAGAAACTGTGTTCAGTGCAAAAAACAATCACAATTCTAAAAGGCTCATGACAAAGCATGCTATTTCCAAATAGGGAGATGATAGACTTGAAGTCCAGACTGAACCCTCTTTCCTTTCCTTTTCTTTTCCTTGCCCTTTCCTTCCTTTTTTCTTTGGACGTGAATAATGTGGAAATTGGTTTTGCTTGACTGTACATATTTGTTATGGGTTTTGTTTTTCTTACCTTTAAATGAATAGGGGAGGTGATGAGAAGGAATTTGGAACTAAAACAAAATAAAACTGAACAAAACCTCCAAACTTTCAGAGTGATCATTTATGCCTCATATATTGACTAACCCTATAAATAAGGGTTCAATTTACTGTTTCTTGCTTGTCTAAACTTAGAAAAATCATGGAAAAGATGATTCAAACAACTTAAAAGTATGAAAAATAATTGCAGTGCTTTCCCTCTATTGATTATTTCTTATCTTGCAAATTGACTCAGCTTTTGATAATCAACAACTTGTCAACCCCCTCAGTTTTTTCTCTCCTTTGGTTGGAGGGCAGAATTCCCCAAACCTCCCCTTATAGAGGACTCAAAATCCTAGCTATCTTTTCATTTGCTACCAGCAAAGCAGCTTTGCTTTGCTTAGCTTCAACTCTACCATTATCATCGTCATGCTTCCATGCTAGTGTTCTCCACCTCACCTAGTTTTTTAGCTTCATTCTGTATATTGTCTTCCCCATTGGTTAGAACATTATTTCCTCCTCCTCATTATTATTATTTGCATATTGAGAATAAAAACTGTCCTTTTTTCCCCCTTAATTTGCATCACTGTGCCTGGCACCTAGTTGGTGCTTAATATGTCTGTTCAACTGAAATTGAATATATAGTTTGTTTTACATATACATATATGTATATATAGAGAGAGTTAATTTTGTGTTGTTTCTTCCAGTAGATTGTGAGCTTTTCAAGAGCAAAAATCTTCTTGCCTTGTGTCCAAAGCACTTAATCCAACCCCTGGCACATAATAGATGCTTGATATATGTTTGACTGACTATGTGATTCTGGGCAAGCATATAACTTCTTTATCCTTCAATATCTTTATCTGTATAATAGGGATGATAATTTTAGCCTGCAGTATTTATCTCACAGAATTGTTGTAAGGATCAAGTGAAATAACATATGTAAAGTGTTTTTTCAAATTTTTTCAAACTTTTCAAACTTTTAAGGTACTTCATAAATAAGAGCTATTATTAAATTGGATAGAATCGTGCTACATAAGTGTACCATTTCTAATTCTGACTCAGACAGTTGGCCACTATCTGTTTAGGATATATGAATGTGGGGGGGGGAGGATTGGGTGAGGATGTGTGTGTGTGTGTGTGTGTGTAACATTGCTAGATGGAATAGTGGTTGGAGCTCTGGACTTAGTGTCAGGAAGAGCTGAGTTTGAATCCTGCTTTACACACTTAATGGTTGTGGGAATCTGGGCAAGTCATGTAAGATTTCTATACTTCATTTTCCTCATCTAAAAAATGAAGAAGTTGGATTCAATGGCATTTAAGTTTTTTTCCCAGCTATAAAGCTTATTACATGCCACCCTTTAAATGCTATATGTTTTATATATACATACACACACACACACACATATATATATATATATATGTATCCTTTGTATTTGAAAATGTTGCTCCCTAAGAAAAGACATATACAGGGTCCCTCCAAAAGCATGTATAATTTTAAGATATTAATAGCATAAATAGCTATCAGCTATAGTTATTAAATAGCTAAATAATTAGGTTATTAATGCTTAAAACCACATTAAGATTTTGGGGGTACCCTATATAAACTGTTGTTGAGCAAACCAGGAAAACAACAATATACACAATTATCAAAATATAAATAGAACAAAACTCCAAAATTGAACACTGTGTGATTATAATGACCAAGCTTGGTCCAGAAGAACAGAAAAAAATGTACCTCTTTTGTCATTGTAGATCATTGCAGAAGTGGGGAACTTTGACAGAGGAATATTGTATAAAGTGTCAGACTCAGTTGATGGTATTGATTGATTTTGCTGGCCTGTTTTTCCCACTTTTATTTATTTATTTTAACAAAGCAGGAGAGAATGGAATATATTTAGAAATAAGGGTAATGTAAAAACAAAAGATACCAATAAAAATCAAAGATTTAATTAAAAAATGCAAAAATGTTGCTTCTTCGGCAATCCAAATGTAGATGTGACTAAAGATCAAGTTTCATCAAACTGTTTTCTCTACACCACAAAAAGAAAAAGAATGAGAACAAAAAACAAGCAAACAACAAAAAAGAGTGAAAATGCTATGTTGTGACCCACCCTCAATCCCCACAATCCTCTTTCTGGATGCAGATGGCTCTCTCCATCATATATCTATTGGAATTGGTCTGAATCACTTCATTGTTGAAAAGAGCCAAATCCATCATAATAGATCAACATATAATCTTACTGTTGGCTGTGTACAATGTTCCTTTAGTTCTGCTCATTTCAATTAGCTTCAGTTCATGTAAGTCTCTTCAAGCTTTTCTGAAATCATCCTGTTGATCATTTCTTATAGAACAAAAATATTCCATTACATTCATATACCATCATTTATTCAGCCATTCCCCAACTGATGGGTATCCATTCAGTTTCCAGTTTTTTGCCTCTTTTGGGTATAGACACTGCTGAATCAAAGGGTATGCACAGTTTGATAGCCCTTTGAGCCTAGTTCCAAATTGTTCTGCAGAATGGTTGGATCATTTCACAACTCCACTAACAATGCATTAGTGTCCCACTTTTCCTACATCCCCTTCTAATATTCATCATCTTTTCCTGTCCAATCTGAGAGGTGAGTAGTGATCCTCAGAATTGTCTTAACTTGCATTTCTCTGATCAATAGTGATTTAGAGCATTTTTTCATATATTTTAGAAATGAGACCTTTATCAAAGCCCTTGGATATAAAAATTTTCCCCCCAGTTTATTGCTTCCCTTCTAATCTTGTCTGAATTGTTTTTTTTTTTTTGGTACAAAAACTTTTTAACTTAATATAATTAAAATTATCCATTTTGCATTCCATAATGTACTCTGGTTCTTCTTTGGCCACAAATTCCTTCCTTTTCCACAGATCTGAGAGGTAGACTATCCTTTGTTCTTCTAATTTGCCTAGTTATCATTCTTTATATCAAAATCATGAACCAATTTCAACCTTATCTTGGTTTAGGGTGTTAGGTATGGGTCAATGCCTAGTTTCTGCCACACTAATTTCCAATTTCCCCAGCAATCTCTGTTAAACAGTGAGTTCTTATCCCAAAAGATGGGGTCTTTAACTGTTGTGTCTTGTAAACCTAACTTATTCCACTTCTTTCTTTCTTTGTACCATATGGTTTTGATGACCACTGCTTTGCTTTATAATATAGTTTTAGGTTTGGTATAGCTAGGCCACTAGGACCATCTCTATATGAACTCTATCATATATGAGAATGAGAATAATAACTACTGATATATTGAAAGGAAGGAAGAAAGTGCCTATTTACCTTATTTGTTATATAACCCTGGGCAAGTCACTTAATCCTATTTACCTCAGTTACCTCTTAAATTGCCAAAAGATTCCCAAATGTGGTTACAAAGAGTGGGACATGATTGAAAATGGTTGAAAAAGAAATATTTACCAGGTACTGTAATAAGCATTTTACAAATCTGATCTCCTTTACTTCTCACAATAACCCTGAAAGGTGAGTGTTCTTAGTATCTCCATTTTAACAGGTAAGCAAACTGAGGTTATGAGACTTAACCAGAAACATATAGCTAACTAGTGTCAAAGCCTGGATTTGGACTCAGATCTTCCTGATTCAAGGTCCAGCCCTGCCTAGCTGCCAACAAGGTTTAGAAAGGGGTGTGTGTGTGTGTGTGTGTAAAAATAACTTTAATTTCCTCATTTTATAAACTGGGACTCAAAAAGGTCAAGTGATATAACTAGTATGGATTTGATTTGAAGCCAGACCTTTCTGATTCACAGAATGGTTCCTCTCTTGAATCTCATTTTAGTCACCTCACGTAAAGAACTTTTATGCTTTTGTGTCCCATGTCTTATCACCATCCTAAGGAGGTATGAAAGTCAGAGCATAGGCTTCCCCAGATATTTCTTTGAATTGACTCTGGAAATGCTGAGAGGTGTGAACTATCTCATTTATTTGGTTTCAAAGGCCTTTCTGATCTCTGCATTGTTTCTTTAGCCCTAGTGTTTGTCATTTCTCAGAGCTAATCATTTGCTGTCCATATTGGTACTATCAGGTTGGGTCTCTTAATATGGGAAAGCTGCTGAGATCAGTTCTAAACTGCAATGATTCTGTGTGATTGCCAATTCTGCAGGTGCCTGTTCTTTAGGCACTACCTTCTGAGGTGTGTCTTCAATATATTGCAATGGATTGACTGTGACCTTAGTGAGAAGGAAGATAATTATTATTTTAGTTCTTGGGTGCATGGGCTAGGCTCTGTCTGAATAGACTACTGATCTAGCTGATGAACAATGAGTTACCACTGTTTAGATTCTAGCATACATAAACTCCAATGAATTTTGCTTGTATTCTCTCAGGTTATAAACGTAAGGGAATAGGAATTCGAAATTATTTTGACTTCTATTAGTTTGTTTTTCACCAAATTTTAACACTGAATTGGTGTTTATATCCCTATACTTCAATTTTTAAAAAGCAATTATTTGTGTCAACCTGTGCAATAATTCACTGAATATAAAAGAACAATGGTTGGACAACAATTTATCCTATAACCATTTCTAATAACTATTGAAGTATTGAAAGGAAGAAAGAATACCCACTGATCATAAGTGCTGATAACCAGGAGAGACTTACATTTCTGTTTGTTTTTCAATCATTGGAATTAACTAGAAAATACATCGAATTCCTCTGAAATAGTCCTTTCCATCTTTTCAATATTCCTTAGTCTTACCTTCTTTTTGTTGTTTCTGGAACAAATGAAATGGGCATCCCAGTCCTAACTACTGTCACTGATTTGGTGACCCAGTTTAAGTAGCTTGTAGCAGGGGGAAGCTGGGACACAGAAAATGGATTCTCAGACTAGCCAAGGGTAGCAAAAGAAGTCATTTGAAAACAGCTCTACTGGGGTTTACTGTCCTTCCATGGACACAAATTCCCCCAAATAGCACTTAAATGACTCCCAAATGAATCTCAACAAAGTTATCCACCCCATAGCTTCTGTGCAAAGTGGTCCCATCAGTGCCTTATAACATGTAGCTTGGAAATGCATCCCAGTCAGCCTCTGTGTGACAGTTACAAATCCTAGTGACAAAAAGCAAAGAGAGATTGCCCTAGGATGAGGATGGGGTGGGGTATGGTGTCTCCAAGAGCAAAGGAATAGAATCAGAATCAGAAAGAGGGACAGATCTTGCAAACAGCAATTGGGGTAGTGAAAAACCTTTCTGGGATTGCCAGCACAGGAAGGCATTAATTTGATGAGCATCTATTAAGCATCTACTGTATGTTCAAGGTCAAGTACAAATAACATCAGGTCACCTTCTAACACAAGGTAAAAGGATAAAAGAACTATGATTTCTTCTACTAATTCTCTTTAAGAAAAAACTGAACAAGAGAGCACCCCTCCTCCTTAAGAGAAGCTAATGTTCTCCTTTTAGGAATCCTACAACCACAGTGCTTAATAAGCACCAACTATGGGTCAAGCACTGTTAGGCCCTGGAGATATAAGTACAAAGAAAGAAACTATCCCTATTCTCTGGGAGTTTGACAAATACATAATCAAATGTATACAGAACAAATATAAAGCTAATACATATTAGGTAGTTTGGGAGAGAAGACGAAGATAGTTGTGGGAATCAGGAAAGGCTTCATGCAGGAGATTTTGCCTGAGTTGCATCTTAAAGGAAAAGAAGCACTTTGTAAGGCAGGAGAGGTAAAGAGAGAATGTATTTCAGACAAGATCTCAGAAAGAGAACATGGAATGTCATGAGTGAGGAATAGAGAAAAGGTCAGTTTGACTGGATTACAACGTGTAAGAAGAATAATGTATAGCAAGGTTGGAAAGGTAGGGTAGGGCCTAATTATACAGAGTAGTGGTATCAAACTCAAATAGAAAAAGATCCTTTCAAGCCATACATTGATGTCAACCCCCCCTCCCCCCCACAAATTAACATTATCAATGTTATAGTGTATTTTTATTTATCAATGTTGTAGTGTATTTTTATTTTATTAAACATTTCCCAATTTAATCTGGTTTGGCTACATTCAAGAATTTTGTGGATGGGCTGCATGTTTAATGTAAGGCCTTAAAAGCTAAACAGAAGAGTTTATATTTTATTCTAGAGGCAATAGGAAGTCATTGCAATTGGTTGATTAGAGGAGTCATAGATCCTAATGTCTATGATTAAGGAAATTACTCTGATAACAGTAAAATGGTTGGGGGTCAGTAGAGACTTGAATCAGGGAGACCAAGTAGGAGGCAATAATCTAAGGAGGTGATAAGTAACCAAACTGAGGTGGTAGCCCTGTGAGTAGAGAGGTATCATCTGTGAGAGAGATTGAGAACACAGACATGGCGGCTATGTATATGGAATGAGGTAATATGGTGGTAGAGAATAATGAGAAGATTATGAACCTGAACTACTGAAAGTGGTACCTTTGTCGGAAATACAGATTTGTATTTGGAAGACAGTCTGGGGAAAAAATGAGTTCTGATGAGTTTAAGATGTCTCTAGGATGTTTGCTTTGAAATTTCCAATAGGCAGTTGTTGAGATGGGACTGAAGATAGGAGATCTGGGTTGGGAAATGTGTGCATGGAGATGAAAGTTAAATCCTCAGCATGGATGAAGTTACCAAGAGAGTATAGTGGGAGAAGTGAAGAGGCCCATGACAGAATCTTAGGAAAGACCCATCATTAAGAAGGGTGCAGTTGAGGAGGCACAATGCCAATGAGCCAATAAAGAAACCTAGAGAGGAGAGGTTAAAGAATAGGAAGTAAATCACAAAAATCCAGAGGAGAAAACATCTTGTAGCCAACAATGTAAAATATAGAAGGTATGTCAAGAAGATTTAGATTTGTCAAGAGATCATTGGTAATACTGAATATGTTATCTTCTTAAGCCTCCATGAGGAACAGAAAGGGCTTCAGGGAAAAGTTGTCTTCCTGAAAGAGGCAGCATGATTCTCCTGAAGGGCAGAATAAAGAACTTTAGCAGGGCAAACTCAGCTTCCCACACTACATAACCTGTGGTTAATTGATGACAATCCATGAATCTGTCAATCAACCCCTTTCCCCTTTAAGCCAGGATATTGGAAACAACTTTTGCAAAGGTTGAATGAAAATTCTTGAATCCCCAGATATAAGAAAGTACATTCAGAGTCAGGGTGAGGAAGGGGTCATTGGGCAAAAGGGAAACATTAATTCACAGGGATTTCCTATATCTTACTTAAAAGGGAGCCAGAAGGTTATTCCCTCCTCAAGGAGTGAGTACTGATTCATTGTTAGTCAAACTTAGGGGAATTTTCAAGACACATAGCTGGGTCCTATCCCCATATAACTTGCAGACTCCAGGGGGCTCAATGGTGTCACCCTCAAGGTGGGGAGGCATTGGAAGCCAGGAAACCCTGTCCTAGATCAAGTTATTTCAGTAGTTCTAGGTTGTGGTGAAAATGACCTCGAAAAGTCTGATCTTGTACACTTTGTGCTCCTTGCCTTCATCAGTGAATGTACTAGTAAGATTGAAGCTCCAATATTTTCCATCCTTTATAAACAGAGTTGGTAGCACTTCATTTCATTACAACCCTTTAAAAAATACAGCAAAATCAGGAGAAACAATGTCCTCAGGGTTGTTATTTCATTTCAGTCTTCTCTCATCACTTGTAGTCAGACTTGCCCTTGTTCACTCAAGGAGAATTCCCCCAAAGTTTGCCCTCCCACTCCCTCCAGTGAATGCCTCCTTACACATCATGAAAAAAGTACAATTATGACATGCTGCCTCCCACTAATGAAGGAATTCTAAGTCACTAAGCCCCATAGGGAGTGAGGGCACATACACCCTGCTGTGTCTTCTCATTGGTTCTGCTGAAATGTGGTTTACTCCCCAAACTGTCGGCTCACTGGTCACACAGATCACCTCCCTTTTTCCTTCATGGTCCCCTGAGGAGGAAGCCAAGTGACCTTTGGTCTAGTGCAATTCAAACAGGAATGTGGAACCTCAGACCTCAGCTCTCATCCTGCCTACACACAGTTCTGAGGAAATGAAGATGGGAAGAGCATTTTCATGCATATCTCCCCCACTCCCCAGCCCCCCACAGTTTTTCTATGGAGTTGGGAGGTGGGGAGGAAAGATGCTGGAAAAGAAGTAACAAAACTGCTCCTGTCCGGTCATAACATTTATAGAGTTTGGGACATATGGACTCCAGATTCATTTGAGCTCTCCTGGAGCCCCACAAGATTTGGCCCAGCAAAGCAGAAAAGAGAATACCAGGAAATAAATACTCAGCCAACATCTTGCTCCTTATTCCTGAACATCTTCTGAATGTGCAAGGTGACTATAGATGCTTAGTTCCTTAGAGCAAGTTGCTGAAATTTAGGAAATGAAGCCACTACAATTTGCTTCATGTTTACAAATAATTAGAAAGTTGCTATAACTTAATAGTAACCTTGTTGATAATGCTTCCATCAATATGGTAAGAAGGCAGCAAAATTGGTTACACTAATAAAAGGGGGCATGGGAAGGAAGATGATAATTCAGTGTCCTTCTATTCTAAAGTGTAACCTCTCTCACACACTAGAGTTTGTACCCAGAAAAGCCCCAGACCTATAACTCCATCTGGTACACGAAAAATAAGTCATTTCAGAATCACTAGAGGATTTGAATATTTCTCATTAAATTTCCTGGGATTAAGATAAAAGAAGCAGAAAACCCTTAATGTCAAATAGCAATACACTAGCAATTCTTTAATGTGCCAATAATAGAAATATCCTTCAGGAAGGTGAAAATTTTATTTTTTAGTTCTGTGTAAAACTTAAACAATTTCATATCTTTTAAAATATTTTTTTCCTAAACTTTGACGGTGACTAAGTATCAGCAACAGGAGGAATTGGAAACTTTAGAAGTTTGGCTGGTTTGCAGAACTGAGGAAAAAGATCAAATGTATACAAACAGGCTGGGGATGAACGAAGCCACTAAAGAAATTAGCAAATTCAGGAACTAGAATTCAAAACTGACTGGTAGAGTTCAGAATTTACCCACGTGCCGCCCCCTTTTTACCCTACCCCCCCCCCAAAAAAAAGAAAAAAAGAAAAACCAATCCGATAAAAACACCAAAAGAAAATCTTTCAGGCTGGGAACGAGCCTTGAAAACACGTGTTGAACCAACTAGTTGGAAAAGCCCTGAGCCAAGGAAAGGGGCTGGGCTAAAGCTTTTTCCTCTTAACTTTCCCAAAACGAGTTCCCCTCCACGTCCCAGCCCCTGCCCCCGCAGGATTTCTTCTATTCAGTGTTTATAAATCTGGTCTTAAGGACCTCGAAGCAAAGATAATAGAGACAAACGCAAGGCCAAAGACAGCAGCATCCCGCCCGTGGCGGGAGGATAGTTAGCTCTCACGTCCAGCTCTCTACCCAAACCCTCAGCGCATCCTCAGAAGGCGGGACTTCACTTCCCCTTAGGTCCCCAGGGATCCCCCTGCCAGGTGTCATCACAGAGAACGCAGCCCTGGAACACGGGTACACCCCCAAAGCTGGGGGACTCGGGACCATCGTGCGGAGCCAGAGGTTGGGAAGGGGAGAGAGTAGAGAGCGAAGAGGAAACTAGCAACCAAGAGACTGGACCCTGCACCCCCTACATTTTCTCAAACTGCCCCCACATGACCCCTGAAACCCCCCCACCCCAATCCAGGGGAGGGGGCGCTTCCCACAATGCCCAGCGCTCTCCAGCCCTCACTTCCGCTGTCCAGCCACCCAGCTAGAGGGGCGGAGGAGACCAGAACCCAAACCTCCAGAACACCGGCACCCCCACGTTACCCCTCCCTGAGCCCCGCACCTAGAAGCAGGAGACGCACCACAGCAGGGGGGCGTAGGGACGGGGGCGGGGCTAGGGAGCCAGGGGCAGGAGGGGCGGGGCTTAAGGAGGGTGGTCGAAGAAGAAAAGGAGCGGAAAGGGGCCAATCAAGAGCGGCCGAGCGCGCGCCGGGGGGCGGGGTCAGAGACCGCGAGCGCTTGCCCGGCGCCTTTCGCGGGCACGCGCGAGGCAGGGGGCGTGTGTGAAAGGGGAGGGGGGAAGCTGGCGGAGCCGGCCGGGGGCGCGCGAGGCTGAGCGGGGGCGCGCTGGAGCGGGTCTGACTGACGGACTGACTGAGAGCGGAGCGAGCGAGAAGATCTCTAGTGGAGACTCGGACCCGGCACCGGCATTCCAGAGGCTACGGTCAGGAGCAGGGGCAGAAGAAAAAGGCTTCTAGCTGGACAAGAGTCCTCCAGTCGCGGCGCCCGCTCCACCTCCTCATCCTTCTTCTACAGCGGCCGCCCTCGCTCCCTGCCTCCCCCCCGCCCCATGGGGTAACAGGTAAGCGGCGAGCCCGACTGCTCATTGTCCGCTCCGGCTCGGCCCAGCCCGGTGCCTGCCCTCGCCTCTGCTCCGCTCTGGGGCCCCGGAACTACGCTCAGTCAGGCGCTCCCTATCCCTGCTACCCCCCAGCCCCGAGGGTTCCTTCGGGGCTCCGGCGCCCGGAGCGATGGACCCCGCACCCCGGTGCGCGGGGCGCCCCCTGTGGCCGGGCGGCTGCGGGTCAAGCAGAGGACCCGGAGGCGACCGGGGCTGGGGGTGACAGGCACCGGCTGCCCTGACCGGACCTGCCACGGCAGCAACGGCGGTCTCTTATGCCCCTTCTCCCGGCTTTGCCCCGCGCCCCCCAGGCAGGGCTGGGGCGGAGTGGGGTGTTGGCGTCCGCGCCTCCGGGTCCGTCCTGTGCCCCCTCCCTCAATTGCGCCTGGCGGGGGTGGCAGCGGATGGCAGTTGTCTCTCGCTCCTCTGGGCTAGCGGAGGGGGTGGTTGGAAAACACAGTGATTCCCCTCCCTCCCTCCTTTTCCCCCTTCTCTGCCACCAGGTCTGACGGCGCCTCACTCCCATTTTATACCCTGGCAACACCTCTCCCTGAACCGCTTTGAACCCCCTGGGGCCACCGGGCAAGAACCACCAGCTCTCGGGGCTCGGGGGGAGGGAAGTTGGAGGATGTCTGTGAGAGTGAGCGTGTGTGTCTATCGGGGGGGGGTGTTCATGTTGTCCTGGCGGGGCGGGGGCGGGCGGACACGGAGACTCTGGTTTTGGAGGAGGGCTGTTACTGAAGCGAGGTAAGTCTGGTGTGTGCCAGGGTTTAACCCCACACCCCCTCCTCCCCTTGTGCCTCCTCCTCCTCCTCCTTCCCTCCTCCCTGTAACCTCCAAAAGGGGAATTTTCCAGCCGGTAATTTCTGCTGCGTCAACACCCAGCTCTAGGGAGAGGAGACAAGGGGCATTTTAGTAGCTCCCACTGCCCATGAGAGGCTCCTACCCAAACCCCAGAATTAAAATTCTTCCCCCAAAACACAGCCTATAGGCAAGTTGCACCAAGAGTTTCTGAAGAGTCTATGTCTCAAAACTGCCTGGAAAAAAAGGGGATGAGGTAATACAGTGAAGCTTGTGTATTTCTTTCTCTCTCTCAGGCCTGTTTTGGGTTATTGTCTCCCCCTAAAGCCAGACACAGATCGCCTGGCCTTGCCTCCATTTTAATTACAGGCTGAAATGGGGGAAGAAGTGACCCTAGAACAAAACTGCAAGATCGTTTCTCTCCCCTTTGGTGAGGCAACTAATTGAATGTGAGGCTTATCCAAAAGGTCTGAAATTTCTTTATATGTTGGGTAATAGATTCAGTAAGGGTAGCTTTCCTTTTTTCACCTCTTGCCACCCCAAAGGCATGCTTTGTAAAGAGAGAAGAGAAAGAATTGGACTTGAAGGTGTGTTTGCAAAATTAGGGTTCATAGTGCTGGCTTGGCTTTGTCTCCCCGTAAATAGATATGTCAGTTTCACAAAGTAATACAAGTAAGTGTCTGATAACTCAATCCCAGATGACAGGGAATGAAACTGAATTTTCAGGGCTAGAAAGATTTCTAGTTTATTTTTTTTGCCCTCTCATTTAGTATCTTGTCTGGTTAATACACCACAGATTCACAAAACCTGTCAGTAGCTATACTTCAATGGAATTTGAATGTTATGGGAGAAAAATGCTTTTGACACTTGATAAGGAAATATAAACAAAAGAAAGTTTAATGGAGATTAGCAGAGAATTTCCTTATGCTTTTTATTTTACAATCTCAGTGATTCATTCATTGGATTACTGTGACAAGATTATTATCAGCATTGTTTAAAGAAATGCTAATTAGAAAACATGTTTTGCAAACAGCACTGAGCAGACACCTGTACTGAAGTTCTCACTTGCATTTTAATCGAATCAGTTATTTCATCTTTTAGATTTGATTTATTGTAATATCTAACTTCCAGTTTAAAAAAAAAGACTTATTATAGGTTCACTTTCTACTTAAGCTTCTCAACTCTTATTATTGGTTTATTTAAGGTATTTTCTCTTTAGGAATGGGAAATATCTTTTGTTCATAAAGAATAATTATAGTAAGGATTTCAGAGCAGCAGTGAAACATTCTAGTATCTTATTGCAGAAGTTCTTCAATTTGACAACTTTATGGATTGTCCTGGATCAAAAGATACTCAGAAGTATCTAATCTTTGGAATTACTGTAAGATTTAATAATTTACCTGCAGTGTGGTCACATACTTCATTTAGTGTACCTTAAATACACAAATCCAAAATTTTTTCAGTGAAAAGTTTTATAATTATTTTGGTATCCTTCATAAAAATGAGTTGTAGTCATAGCATATTTAAATGTGATAAAGAATACTACTGAGGTATTTGGGGATTGAAACATAATATGGAATCTGTTGCCCAGTGTGCCAGCCCAAGACCTACAAAGGAATACTTAGATTTGTATTTGCAGGAACTCTCATTTATATGTTCCTGAAAATTAGAATTTTGCTTAGATTGAGATAATTGCTTTTTTATAGAACATTTTTAGTCATTTTTGTGTTGATACATTTTCTCATACTTAAACCTTAGTTAACGTCCTCTTTGAAAGATGTAAATGATTACTGTTTATCTTTATGTAGTGAATTCCACTACCCCTTGCAGTTATGAAACAACCTTATTATATCACTGATTCATTTATACTTGGGTCAAATCTTGTCTCTGGTGTCCATAGTAACATATAGTATATTTTTCTCACCAATAATGAATGCCTGTAACATGGATGGGATTTTTGCACCCTAAATAATGTTATGAGAGGATTCTACTTTGCAAATCTTGAAACTTCTTAAATATTTTACATTGGATTAATTTTGGGTACCTTATTTCAATGTTAGCAAATAACTTATTTACAACTATTAATAAGCAGATTTATAATTTTATAATCTGAACTTTGAACACTGTCCTTTAACTGGCTTTTTTTCAAAAGTAAAGAGAAATTGGGCCAGGTTGTCCCTGTGGTCCGTGTTTCTGGGACGGTTGTACTTGGTCTTTTCAAAGGATTTTTTATGACAGCTGTAAGCTTAGGAAAATGGGTTTAATGCACATTAAGTTTAATGAACATAAGCCCACAAATTTGATAAAAGTTATTATTACTTGCTGTGACTTTGTAAATGAATCCATATTCCCTTTAATTTGGTATCATCTTCCTCTTCTGTTGGGTTAAAGTAAGTTATGTATACTTTAAAAACCTTCCCCTCCCTTGTTTTAGAATTCTGTATTTGCTCTTGTTTTGAATTGTGAGCCTTCATAGACCTTAATTTTTTTCTTTTTGGCTAAGTATCAGTTTCTCCCATTAACATTTTATTTTTAAATCTAGAAACTGTCATATAGTAAGTCAAATTTTTCTTACTGTCCTTTCTTAGGATATATTTTAATAAATTGTTTAATGATGCTATATTCTTTAGGATGCTGTTCCTGCATATTTCCCCAGACCCCAGTAATCTTTCTTTACTGATAAATATTTATTTTTAATGG
>JAJPUD010014415.1:30680-40729 GCA_023553655.1 Myrmecobius fasciatus | reverse complement strand
CTTTCTTTCTTTCTTTCTTTCTTTCTTTCTTTCTTTCTTTCTTTCTTCCTTCCTTCCTTCCTTCCTTCCTTCCTTCCTTCCTTCCTTTCTTTCTTTCTTTCTTTCTTTCTTTCTTTCTTTCTTTCTTTCTTTCTTTCTTTCTTTCTTTCTTTTTGCAATTCTGCCACATTCACTTTTGATTACTTTGTGGGTTTTTTTTCCTATTTACATTGTTGAAGTCATTATGCATATCATTTTCTTGGCTCTGCTTACTTTCACTCTGCATCAGTTCATGGAGCTTTTTCCACACTCATCATATCTTACAGCTCAGTAACGTTCCATTGAATCCCTGTACGCCAATTGGTTTAGCCAATCCCCAATCGAAGGGCACTGACCTGGTTTGCAGTTCTTGGTAATCACAAAAAAAGTGCTGCTATAAATATTTTGGTGTGTATAGGGGATTTTCTTCTTATCAAGAGCGTCCTTGGAGAATAAGCTTAGTAGCAGGCTCTCTGGAGTCCAAGAGTATGTATAATTCAGTCACGTTACCAGCATCATTCCAAATTGCTTCCCAAAATGGCTGTAGTGATTCACAGCACCACCAACAATGCACTAGGGTGCCTGTCTTCCCACAGCCTCTCCCACAATGACCTTTTTTAGCCTTTGCCATCTTTGCTAGTTTGCAGAATGCAAGATGAAATCTCAAGATTGTTTTGATTTACTTATCTCTTATTATTAGTGATCGGGAACATTCTTTTATATGGTTCTTAAGAGTTTGAAGCTCCTCTGAGAACTTTTTTCATATATTTTGTCTATTGGAGAATAAATTGTCCACACATATATACATACACATATGTGTATGTATTATAAAAATATATAGAGAGAAAATAAGGCAAATATACAATGTGCACATACACACACCACACACATGCATGTGTGTGTGTACATACATTAGTTGTCTATATCTTAGATTCAAAACCTTTATCTAAGAAATTTGATACAATCATTTTCCCCCATTTAACTACTTTCTTTCTTATAGTAAATGCATTAATTTTGTTTTATCTGATCACAGATTAATCTCTTAACTTCTCTGACTTGCAGCTTCTTGATACAGAAATTGGGGAGAATACCTGCAGAATAATACCTACTTATAGAGCTATATGGAAGACCAAATGAGAATATGTCTGAAAAACATTCGTGAAATTTAAAGCACTATATGTTAATTATCATATTATTATGATTATTATCATCATCATCTATCTGTAAGACTTTGGACAAATCACTTTACCAGAATGGAGCAGTGGAAATATCACAGGATTTAGAGTCAGAAGACTTGAGGTTTAAATAATGGTTATGTTACTTATGACCTGTGTGACCTTGAGCACTTTCCAGGACCTTAGGTTGCTCATCTGTAAAATGGGAGTATTGAAGTACTGAGGTCCCTTATATTTCTAAATAGATGATGCAATGAGCTCTCTAGGTCTCAGTTCCCTTCAGAGGTTAGACTATATAATCTCTTAGCTCTTTTCCAGCAGTAATTGTATAGTCCTAGGTACTCTCCCCTTTAGACATCCCAATGTTCACATTAATCATTCAGTCAATCAATAAGCATTTATTAAGCACTTTCTGTGTGCCGGACACAGTGATAGGGCTGGGAATACAATGAAGGGCAAAAATAATCTCTGCCTTCAAGAAGTTTACATTTTAATAGAGGAGAAGACATAAGTAACTAGGTGTGACACTAGAAAATTCAGCAACTTTTTGAGCCTGTTATGGAGGAGAGATAGAATAGGTGGAAGGTCCTCTCAGAGGGAAGGCATTAGTGGTCATAGGTGTGATGTGGCTTATATGATATTTCTTGCCTGGAGCACCCTCAAGTCTCAGGGAATTATAGGATGATTGCACTGGAAAGGATTCCTTTATGCCCTTCTCCCTCATTTTTATAGAAGAAAAATAGAGGCACAGAGAAGGGAAAATGATTTGCCTGTAGTCTCACTGTTAGTAAATGGCAAAGGCAGCTGGTGACACAAAAGATAAAGAGTTCTGGGTTTGAGCTCAGAGGGCCCTGAGTTCAAAAACAGCCTCAGACAATTATTAGCAATTGTTATATTTTTAATTTTTTTTATTTTTTAAAACTTTTTATTTTCAAAACATATGCACGAATAATTTGACAACATTGGCCCTTGCATAGCCTTGAGTTTCAGATTTTCTCCTCCTTCCCCCCACCTCTTCCCTTAGATGGCAAGCAATCCAATATATGTTAAACATATAAAAATGCATGTTAAATCCAATATATATACATATAAACATATTTATACAGTTCTCCTGATTAGCATTATCACTTAACCTCTTCCTCAGTTTCTTCACTTGTAAAATAGGGATAATAACAGCACCTCTGTCCCAGGGGGGTTGTAAGGATTAAATGAGATTGTAGTTGTAAAGCCCTTAGCACAGTGGCTGGTATATAGCTGGTGTTTAATAAATGCTTACTCTCCAACCCTACTTTGCCCCAATAAACTCCAGTGGCTTCCTATCATCTCCACATATCTACTTGAAATAGAAATAATTTTTCTTCGCTCCCCTCACCTATCTAATTCTTCCTCACCCTTCCAGACTCAGCTCAGCTCAGCCCACATTGATCTGTCCCCCTTTTTTGAACAACTACAGTATTCTGACAGGGAAGAAGGGCGATATTACTCTTTGCCTGCCTCGGGAACTTTCATCCATCTGGGTTCACCCACCCCAGCATTTATTGACAGTTTGAAGATGAGTCACTTAGTAAATATCGATTGATTGGGTTAATTTAGAAAATAGAGGCTGAGGTCATCTAATGACTAGTCTCAGATTTGGGGCTCTCTGGTATGGATTCTCTTTAAAAAAAAATCTTCCATTTCTATAGGGGACAAAGTGGAGAAACTAGATTTTAAGCTGGAGAGATTGTAAAGACATTTCTGAGTAAAACACTGGGCGAGGCTGCAGACAAATTGAGGAGCCCACTCTTCAAGAAGGGAAAGTCCATCTCCCTGACCATTTCTTTCCCATCTTCTGTGGAATAGATCCCTTTCCTTACACATCAATATCTGCTGAACTCCTTCCCTTCCTTAAGGTTTGATTCAGGCATTCTTGCCTCCCCCTCACAAATGCTGGCAAAAATCTCTCTTCCACTGTGATTTCCCTTATCAGCTGGCTTGGCTCTCCTTCAATGCCCTCATTTTCTACCTTGTATCATATTAATCTGCCCACATGGTGTAGTCCATCCCCTCTCTTATTTGGTACTTTTTGCCTGGAGCACCTTAGAGTCTCAGGGATGCTGCCCCAGAGTGGTCAGGAGAGTTTCAAATTATCTACCCATTTATGTAGCCCTAACCTAGACCTAGGACTTTTCCATATAGTAGGTGTTTAATAAATGTTTATCGGATTTATTGTCCCTGCAGGTTTGGATATTCATCTAAAGGCAAAGATTTTAGGGCTCTGAGAGCCAAACCAATACAAGAATTGGATATTAGATTAAAATGGGGGATGGGAGGAGGTACAAAGATGATCCCAATCCTACTGGAAAAGTATAGTCTGTTTTCCTCCACCCTTTAAGACTATCATCTTCTCGGATTTCCAGGCCACATGCTAATCCTTCTTGGCTTTTTTCTCCCTTATTGGGCCAAGCCTTAGCCTTATCAGCTCCAAATGGGAATTGTTGGGGTTCATTTTTAATTAGGAAGGAAAAGGTAACATGTTGCAGTGGATAGAAGGTGGCCTTGGAATTGGGAAAACTCAAGTTCACTTCTAATTTCTGTCATCCAGGGCCTTGGTGAGCTTGGGGCATCCCTTAATGTCTTAGTGCCCCAGGCAATTCTGTAAAGCTGTAGTGGGGGGATGGCAGATGCTTATCTATATTGCTAGAAGGAGGTCCCAGAAAGGAAATTTTCCTATGTTAATGGAATTACAAATCTGGCTCATCTCCCCAAATTAAAATTCAGCAAAAAAGAGGAAAAATGGAAGAATGTGATCTGGATAGATCACATATAGATCCATGATCTATAGCCAGTCTAAATCTTCTCCATCCTTTTAAGAGAAGCTCGAATCCTCCCTTCCTTCAGAAAGCGCCCCCCCCCCAACTTCAAGAAGTACTGTCTCTCTTTTCTGTACTCCCAAGGATTTATTAATCGCCCAGCCCTGAGCTAGAGGTAGCCAGTCACAATTTATCTCTCTATCTTAGTTTTCCTTATCTTAGAATCCCAGTATGGCAGAACATGAGCACTGGAAAGGGACTTCAAAGACCTTTTCATTCAACCTCTTCTGTTTACAGAAGAGGAAAAATAGTCCCAACTTAGTCCCTTAACTAAGAAAAATAGTCCAGATCACTTGCTTTGCCCAAGATCCCATTCTGAGTTAATAGCAGTCAGGATTAGAACTCAGGTCTCATCTCACCTTCCCTTATCATGACTTTGTATACATGCTTGCATTTACTTACTTATATGAGCATATGTGGTTTCCCCCCAGTAGAATGGAAGCTCCTTGAGGGCAGGGGATAGTTCACTTTTGTCTTTGAATCTTGTCTCTTAACAATGCAGTAAGTATCTTGTAAATGCCTATTAATTCACTGATTAATATCTATCAGACCTCAGGCAAGTTACTTGATTACTCATCTATAAAATAAATATACTTTTACAACTTCATATGTGGAGAACATTTTGTAATCTGCTAGTGCCATCCCTCCCATGATAAGTTGTATTTAATTACTCTCTGTGTGCATGTGCATTTTATCTTTATACTGTATATATTTTTATGTGTACCTGTGGCCTCCCACATTAGAATAGAAATTCATTAAAAGCAGAGATTATTTTCTCCTTTGTACCTGTATCCCTAGGATATCCTAGTGCAGTGGCTGGCTCATAATAGGTACTCAATAAATATTGATTAATTGATTAATCTGTACAGTATTGGATAAATGTGAGCTCTAGAAATCATTGTAGTCAAAGTGAATGAATGAAATCAGGTCAGTCTGAGCTTGAGCCTATTGGCTAAGGCCTCTGAAGTATTTCTGAAGACAGATATGGGAATCTTTGCTTAACTGTGCCCCTCAGGGCTTCCTGTTTACTCCCTACTCCCATTCATTTCCCTTCCCCTCAGGTCTGGGGGTCTCCACAGAGGAAGCTCAGGAAGTTCTTTCCTCTTCTTGCTGGCTGCTGATAAGCAAGGGGTTGGGGTGGGAGGAAGTGACATCTCAGAAAACCGGGAGTGACCTGCAATCTGATAGTTCTGTGGTTGCTGACATACTGAGATCATGTGCTTGGACTCTGGAGATAGGGACTGACATCATCTGCTGCTGGCTGGGTCCACCCTGGCTGCTGACCAGGTGGCCTTTGGTGGGAGGCACATAGTAAATGCCTATTGATTAACTGATTAATATCTATAGGACCTCAGGCAAAGTACTGGATTCTCTCAATCTTAGTTTACTCATCTGTAAAATTAGGATAACAACACTTGCCTTTAGGACTTCATTTTCCCATCTCAGTCTTAATGGAAGGCTTACTTTGAGAGCAGTGAAGTTAAAACTACACCTCCCCCCCCCAAAAAAAATTAAAGGATCATGAACTTAAGAGTTGAAAAAAACATCAAAGGCCATCTAGTTCAACCTCTTTATTTTAAGATGAGGAAACTGAGGCCTAAGGTGACATAAATAGCAATTAGAAGCATTGGAACCCAGATATTCTGACTATCTATAATATTTTTCCTTCTTTTGTCCTTTCCTCATTCTTAAGGACTCAACTCTGGTAAAAACAAATCACAGATCTGTTGGAAAAACCTATGGGATCAGAAAAAGGGAAAGTCATCCACCTTGGAAATGGGTGAATTAGGCAGCTCTTTTCATCATATAGGATGTGAGATACTTTACCCAGTGGTACAGAGCCCAGATTTAGAGTCTGAAGACTTGAATTAAAATTCTAACTTGCTATGAACTACCCTGGTGTGGAAAAAAAAAAGTATGGGTTTGTATGAAAAAGACTGGGGAGGGAGTATGGGAACTGTGAGCTCAAAATGAGTTAAAAGAGAGATATGATGGCTAAAAAGTTTAATTCTATACAACAACAAGAGGAACAATAGTCAAAATAAGGAAATAAATTTATGTCCTCTGCTCTCATAAGACCACATCTGGAATCCTCTACTGAGCTCCAGGCAACCAAAACATTTCAGGAAAGGTACTGACAAGTTGGAATGGATCCAAGATACTAAGAAGACAAGAAATGATGCCATCCACATAAGAGCACATGTGTAATGTGGATTTAAGTCCAACCATGGCCTCATGTAGCAAAGGTAGAATAATCACTCTGACCCCCTCCTCTCTCTTTCTCTTTCTCTCCCCCTCCCTCCCTCCTTCTATCCCTCTCTTCTTCCCTCCTCCCCATCTTTCTATTTGCTACTGGTTCCATGTTCCTTTCACCTCAAGGTATGAACCAATCAAGAGGGATGTTTTGCTTTTTGTTATTGTTTAGTTATATCCAAATTATCATGACCTTTTGGGATATTTTCTTGGCAAAGATACTGGAGTGGTTTGCCATTTCCTTCTCCAGCATAAAAAGATTTTGCTATTTCCTTATTAATTAATTAATAAAACTGCAACATCTATCATTAACTAGTTCTTAAACCTACCTTAGTTTATTAAATACTTATTTTACAAATTGGAGAAAACTTTTCCCATAAACTTTGTGTTCTTTCCTTTGCACTCTCTCAAACTCCCTAATTTTTTCTGGGTTTAAATAAATATCAGGGTTACTTGTCTATGCTATTTATTAGTGGTGTAACCAAAAAATACTAATGGTTTAACAATTATAAAGATATAATTATTTATACTATTTCAGCTGTGAGAAAATTACAAATTAACTTTTACTACAACTGCTCACTCCTCAATTCTGGAAACATTCCTACCATTCATTTTTTTTTCAGTATGCCAGTTCAAACTTCTTTCAAGAATCTTCAAAATATTTCTTTTTTCTTCCTTCCTTCTTTTTTTTTTAGTGATAAACTATTCAATATTCAAGGCAATGAAATGTAAGAAATATGTTAGCACTTATTATAATAATTTCATTTGTGTAAGCATAGTTCTTACAAATATTAACCTGACATAAAAAGGGAAATTATTGTACATATAAAATTTATGTAGATGATCATTACATACAATGCAATCCTGATAGGAATCAAGGAGCTTCCCCATGGGAAGGCACTCAATCACTTACTGTATGGCAGTCACAAAGGCACAGTGGAAGCAGATGTGTAATTCCTCTAAATATTTCCCAGCAAGTTAGGGGTTAAATTTAGTTTTCCTGGTTCCTTCCGGGGGTGGAGCCATGGTGGCGGAGATCAGACAGGATTCTCTGTAACCTCCTCTAACCTCCCCTCAAACCAACAAAATATGAAGCCTCTAGACTGATTCTGAAGCAAAAAAATCCACAATATCTGGAGAACAACACAATTCTAGAAGAAGATACTCTGGAAGAACCTCAAAACAGGTCTGTTTTAATGGGGCAGGGGGTGGCCTACTGAACCCAGACTGCAGCACAGGGAGACCAGGGCAGGGAGCTGGAGCAGGGAGCTGGAACAGAAGTCAGAACAGGAGTGGGAGCGTTGTGCTTTTCACACACCTGGGAGTATTCTGCGAGCCTCTTGGAACAATTTGTCCTGATTGTGGGCAGGTGGTTTGGAGGGTCTGCCTTTTGAGGGGGATAGATTGTGAACCACTGAACCCCTGATGAGCATCGGACCTAGCTGCCATTACACAGCACCTTAAAGCAATCAAACAACAGGTATGATAAGCACCAGAAATAATTCAATCAGGGGAGCTGCCCAGCCCCTGACATAATTCAATCAGCAGAACTGCCCAGTTCCTGAAATAACTCAATCAGCAGAACTGCCCCAGGGCAAATTAAAGCAGCTGTCCCACCTTTGCCCTAAACAGACCTCACACCTTTAAAAAAATGAATAAAAAACCAAAAAGAGCTCTCACCATAGACAACTTTTATGGAGAGAGGGAAGAACAGACCTCAAATCCTGAGGCCCCTAAAGGTAAAGCAACTCCAGAAAAAGCCCCAAAGAGAGACATAAATTGGTCTCCATGTCACAAGGCTTTCTTTGAAGATTACATAAAAAAATCTTAAAAGAGAGTTAGAAGAAACATGGGGAAATGAAATGAGATCACTGCAAAATAAAATAGAAAAAATGGAAAAAGAATGCAATGCACAAAAAAATGTAATTGGTCAATTGCAAAAGGAACTAAAAACAGTAACTGAAGAAAATAAGACATTAAAAATTAGAATCGAACAATTGGAAATTAATGACTCATCAAGACTTCAAGAATCAGTGGAACAAAAACAAAAAAATGAAAAGATAGAGAAAAACATGAAATATCTCCTAGGAAAAACAACTGACCTGGAAAATAGATCTAGGAGAGACAATCTAAGGATTATAGGGCTTCCTGAAAGCCATGATGAAAAAAAGAACCTAGACACTATCTTCCAGGAAATCATAAAAGAAAACTGCCCTGATATTTTAGACCCAGAAGGCAAAATACTCCTTGAAACAATCCACCGATCACCTCCTGAAAGAAACCCAAAAATTAAGTCCCCCAGAAATATCGTGGCTAAATTCCAGAACTATCATACCAAGGAAAAGATATTACAAGAAGCCAGAAAGAAACAATTTAAATATCGGGGAGCTACAATTATGATCACAGAGGACCTAGCAGCTTCTACTTTGAAGGATCGAAGGGCCTGGAATCAGATATTCCGAAGGGCAAAGGAACTTGGATTACAGCCAAGAATAAGTTACCCAGCTAGAATGAGCATTATCTTCCAGGGAAGAAGATGGTCATTCAATGATATAGGAGAATTTCACCTATTTCTACTGAAAAGACCAGAACTGAACAAAAAATTTGATCTACAAACACAGAACACAAGAGAAACATAAAAAGGTAACAAGAAAAAATAACTCTTGAGAACTATATTTATGTTATAGATACTTATAGAATGAGGGTTGATTTTATGAATTGATTATTACATTATGATTATGATATGATTACTGTGATTTTATGATTATTATCATATGATTACTGTGATTTTATGATTATTATTATAAGTTTATTATGATTTTATGAATCTTATGATAAACTGAAAAAGAAATTAGAGGTAGAAAAGGGATAACACTGGAAGAAGAGGAAAAGGAGGTAAAATAAGGGAAATTACATCACATGTAGAGGCAAAGAAAACCTATAATGATTGAGGGGAGAAAAGGGAGGGGAATGAGAATTGGGTTAATCTCCATCTCATCAGATTTTGCTCGGAGGGAATAATAGATGTACTTATAAGGAAACTGGAGGGAAAGGGGGGAAAAAGGGGTGGGTGGGGCTCTAAAGGGGAAGGATTGTTTGAGGGAAGTGGTTTTCAAAAGCAAAATAGTAGGGAGGAGGGAAAGGGGATAAGAAAGAGAAAAGCATAAGCTAGGGTGAATAAGATGACAGGAAATACAGAATTAGTTATTTTAACTGTGAATATGAATGGAATGAACTCTCCCTTAAAGCAGAAGCAGATAGCAGAGTGGATTAAAAACCAGAATCCAACAATATGTTGTATACAAGAAACACATCTAAAACATAGAGATACATACAGGGTGAAGGTAAAAGGCTGGAGCAGAATCTATTATGCTTCAGGTGAACAAAAAAAAGCAGGGGTAGCAATCCTGATCTCAGACCAAGTAAAAGCAAAGATAGATTTAATTAAAAGAGACAAAAAAGGAAATTATATCTTCCTAAAGGGTACCATAGATAATGAAGCAATATCAATACTAAACATATATGCACCAAGTGGTATAGCATGGAAATTCCTAAAGGAAAGGTTCAGAGAGATGCAAGAAGAAATAGACAGCAAAACTATAATAGTGGGGGATCTCAACCTCCCTCTCTCAGAACTTGATAAATCAAACCACAAAATAAATAAGAAAGAAGTTAAGGAGGTAAACAAAATGTTAGAAAAGTTAGGTATGATAGATCTTTGGAGGAAATTAAATGGAGACAGAAAGGAGTT